>JAODAL010030385.1:0-50041 GCA_025379985.1 Phyllomedusa bahiana | reverse complement strand
GGGGAAACCCTGAGACTGAGCGATCCCCCGAGACTGAGCGATCCCCCGAGACTGAGAGAGACCCCGAGACTGAGAGACCCCGAGACTGAGAGAGACCCCGAGACTGCTACAGACACCTGCGGATTCACCCATAAAGATCAGCAAGTTGTGCAGAATGTCCTAGCCCCTGAACAGGGGACCAAGGCTCTACAGGGGAGAGAGGGGGAAATTTACTCCCTCTACAGGGGGAGAGTGGGCCATTTATGAATCACGGGGGAGAGAGGGGAACTTTTTCTGCCTCTACACGGGAGAGATTGGGCATTTACTGCCTCTTCAGGAGAGAGACGGGCATTTACTGCCTCTACAGGGGAGAGATGGGGCATTTACTGCATCTACAGGGGAGAGACGGGGGGCATTTACTGCCTCTACACGGGAGAGACGGCGCATTTACTGCCTCTACAGGGGAGAGACGGGGCATTTACTGCAGCTACTGGGGAGAGACGGGGCATTTACTGCACCTACAGGGGAGAGACGGGGCATTTACTGCACCTACGGGGGAGAGACGGGGCATTTACTGCCTCTACAGGGGAGAGACGGAGCATTTACTTCCTCTACAGGGGAGAGACGGGGCATTTACTGCATCTACAGGGGAGAAACGGACATTTCTCCCTCTACAGGGGGGAGACGGGGCATTTACTGCCTCTACAGGGGGAGAGACGGGGCATTTACTGCCTCTACAGGGGAGAGACGGGCCTTTTACTGCCTTACAGGGGGGAGAGAGGGGGCATTACTCCCTTTCTACAGGGGAGCGACGGGGCATTTACTGCCTTTTACAGGGGAGAGAAGGGGCATTTACAGCCTCTACGGGAGAGAGACGGGGCATTTACAGCCTCTACAGGGGAGAGACGGGGCATTTACAGCCTCTACAGGGGGAGAGACGGGGCATTTACATCCTCTACAGGGAGAGACGGGGCATTTACAGCCTCTACAGGGGAGAGACGGGGCATTTACTGCCTCTACGGGGGGGAGAGACGGGGCATTTACTGCCTCTACAGGGGAGAGACGGGGCATTTACAGCCTCTACAGGGGAGAGACGGGGCATTTACTGCCTCTACAGGGGAGAGACGGGGCATTTACCGCCTCTACAGGGGGGACGAGAACGGGGGGGCAATTTTACTGCCTCTACAGGGGGAGACGGGGCATTTACTGCCTCTACAGGGGGGAGACGGGGCATTTACTGCCTCTACAGGGGGAGACGGGGGCATTTACTGCCTCTACGGGGGGGAGACGGAGCATTTACTGCTTCTACAGGGGAGAAAAAGGGGGGAAATTACTGCTTCTACCGGGGTGAGACGGGGATTTTACTGCCTCTACAGGGGAGAGACGGGGCATTTACTGCCTATACAGGGGAGAGACGGGGCATTTACTGCCTCTACAGGGGAGAGACGGGGCATTTACTGCCTCTACAGGGGAGAGACGGGGCATTTACTGCTTCTAAGGGAGAGAGGGGGCATTTACTGCCTCTACGGGGGAGAGACGGGGCATTTACTGCCTCTACCGGGGAGAGACGGGCATTTACTGCTTTACGGGGGAGAACGGGGCATTTACTGCTTCTACAGGGGAGAGACGGGGCATTTACTGCTTCTACAGGGGAGATGGGGCATTTAGAGCGTTGGAAAAAATGTTCAAGGAAAGTTTTGTTCATCCTGAAATTTCTAGCAAAAGCCAAACATCCAGAACTGTCTGTGAGTTGTGTATAGAGGAGCATGTACTGTATATAGGGGGGTGTATAGTATATAATTGATCATTCGTGCACTTTGTATAATTTACAATCTTTATAAATTTTTCTAATTTGATGTATTATTTGCAATAGACCCCCCACTGATGGGCTGACCCACAACATGAACCGTTGTCCCCAGATCTCTCCACCCGATTCCACAGATCCCGCTCCGTCCCTCTCCTTTGGGCGTCCGCGAGCTCGTACCAATGTAACCTCATTTTTTTGGGACAATGAGTCTTTGATGAAAGAAATCTTTTCTTAGAAAACCTCTCTGTCTCCCACGGACCTGAAAACCAAAAATTTCACTGCGTTTCTATTCAAAAGATTAAAAAATTTATTATGGACTGACTGTTTTTTAAAGGTATGGCGTGATCAACAAAAAAGGTAGCATATTACAACCCAAATCAAGATAAGTATATAGCATAAATATGGTTTTCAACCCAAAATCCTTTGTCCTTAATGAAAGTACCATTTAAATTTTAAAATCATGACACCTCCCCTCTACCAAAAAAATAAAATTTTAATACCTGACATCTGTCTTATTACGCTAATCTAATAACCTTAAAAAGCGCAGCTAGACCTGTTTTTTCAAATGCCGGCCTTCTAGACGTATCTTTAGACCAAATATTATGATGTGAGCGGAACGAAAATGTCCTTTTACCCAGTCAGAAATTCATACGAATATTAGAACAAAGATTTAAGTTTGAAGAAAACAAATGGAGCCTAAAATTAAAAAGAAAATTACAAACTTTTTTTCAATTCTGTTTTTCCCTTCCCCTGATAATTTTTAAAACATTTTAATCCAATACATGTACCCCCCATGTTCATCAAGAAGGGCCTGTTTTTTTTGTCGGTTACCCGAGCATTATCAATGTTAATATTTGACATTTTTTCCTTTGGGGCCTTTTTGGGGCCCCTTTTAAAATTTTCCAAAGATAACCCCATACCTTTGATCAAGATCCAGATGATGAGGCAAATAAAAAAAATTTTGGGGTTTGGTGATGTGGGCTTTTCCGCGAACCCCCAGAGATGCCACTGAACCAAATTTGAGGGGGTTTAACCCGTCAAACCCCACTGTCCTGCTGTCCCTTGATCATGTTCAGCTGGGAAATTTTTTTCCTTGAGCCCAATATCTTTTTGGGCGTGTGTTTTTACTCTCATTAAAAAATTTTGAATTTTCATAATTACAGCGGGGCCCGTCCGGTTTATTGGCAAAAACCCCCCTCCCCTTGAGGGGGTTTGAGAAAATCTAAAGACAAAGGGTTGTGTTGATTTAACACCGGGCTTTAAAAATTTGGGTTTTTGGCTTTTTAAATATCTAAATGGAAAAAAAATTCTCATCAGGGGATTTTTTAAAAAAAGATGACCCAACTGTTCAATGTTGTGTGCGTTGTGTAATCCTATTAAACTTCCTGTGATCGGTAATAACATTAAAGCGTAAAATACTGGATTGAGCTTGATCAAAGGTGTTCTGGATGACTCCGCCCTCTTTGCGATCGTATGTCTGGGAATTTGATCAATATTGATTTCATCGTGTGCGACGGACCATGTAGCCATTGTCAGTCTGGCAATAGTACATGAGCCGACCCCATTGTGTGGAAGAAACTTGTATGCATTTTCGGATGCATACCACAGAAGGGGTTGGATTCTAGGGGATGGGCACCAATATATGTGAAAGAGTCCTTTGACTGGTCTTTTACAACTCAGGGTACTAGAGTTGAACTCTGAAATATTCACAAGTTCTGCTAGTGTTTGTGAAGCTCCTTGCATGAGTTGATAAGTTAATCCAGTGAATGCAGAGGTGTTTGTCAGTGCTCCTGTTCCTAGGGGTTCTGAAATTGTGCGAAATACTACCTCTAAAGTGTCCAAGTCGATAGGAATGTACCCTAAATCTGTGTTTGTGGTGTTCTATATTCTATGGGAGTTCCCGGTACAGGGGAGCGCTGTGTTCTCCATTCTGTTCTATGGGAGTTCCCAGTACAGGGGAGGGCTGTGTTCTCACAATTCTTTTTTATCGGAGCTCCCAGTACAGGGGAGCACTGTGTTCTCCATTCTGTTCTATGGAGTTCCCAGTACAGGGGAGCGCTGTGTTCTCCATTCTGTTCTATGGGAGTTCACAGTACAGGAGATCGATGTGTTCTCCATTCTGTTCTATGGGAGTTCCCAGTACAGGGGAGCGCTGTGTTCTCCATTCTGTTCTATGGGAGTTCCCAGTACAGGGGAGCGCTGTGTTCTCCATTCTGTTCTATGGGAGTTCCCAGTACAGGGGAGCGCTTTGTTCTCCATTCTGTTCTATGGGCGTTCCCAGTACAGGGGAGCGCTGTGTTCTCTCTATTCTGCTCTATGGGAGTTCCCAGTACAGGGCAGCGCTTTGTTCTCCATTCGGTTTTATGGGAGTTCCCAGTACAGGGGAGCGATTTGTTCTCCATTCTGTTCTATGGGAGCTCCCAGTACAGGGGAGCGCTGTATTCTCCATTCCACTCTATAGGAGTTCCCAGTACAGCGCTGTGTTCTCCATTCTGTTCTATGGGAGTTCCCAGTACAGGGGAGCACTGTGTTCTCCATTCTGTTCTATGGGAGTTCCCAGTACAGGGAGCGCTGTGTTCTCCATTCTGTTCTATATTGGGAGCGCTGTGTTCTCCATTCTGTTCTGTATTCCCAGTACAGGGGAGCGCTGTGTTCTCCATTCTGTTCTATATTCCCAGTACAGGGGAGCGCTGTGTTCTCCATTCTGTTCTATGGGAGTTCCCAGTACAGGGGAGCGCTGTTTCTCCATTCTGTTCTATGGGAGTTCCCAGTACAGGAAGCGCTATGTTCTCCATTCTGTTCTATGGGAGTTCCCAGTACAGTGGAGCGCTGTGTTCTCCATTCTGTTCTATGGGAGTTCCCAGTACAGGGGAGCACTGTGTTCTCCATTCTGTTCTATGGTAGTTCCCAGTACAGGGGAGCGCTGTGTTCTCCATTCTGTTCTATGGGAGTTCCCAGTACAGGGGAGCGCTGTGTTCTCCATTCTGTTCTATGGGAGTTCCCAGTACAGGGGAGCGCTGTGTTCTCCATTCTGTTCTATATTCCCAGTACAGGGGAGCGCTGTGTTCTCCATTCTGTTCTGTATTCCCAGTACAGGGGAGCGCTGTGTTCTCCAGGCTGTTTTTTGGTAGTTCCAGTACAGGGGAGCGCTGTGTTCTCCATTCTGTTCTATGGGAGTTCCCAGTACAGCGGAGCGCTTGTTCTCCATTCTGCACTATGGGAGTTCCCAGTACTGGGGAGCGCTGTGTTCTCCATTCTGTTCTATATTCCCAGTACAGGGGAGCGATGTGTTGGTGGGCGTGGAAGGTTGCTTCTCAAGGAATAAGGCATGTGTCTGTTATGGGAATAGGGCCACGGGTCTCCCTATGGTGCGGCTGCTTTTTGACTGGGGGATCAAGGTGTTAAACCCTAATGATGTTGAAGGTTTTTGTCTGTTTCTCACAGAGATCCACTTCATTGTGAACAGTTGGCCCCGGAGCGACCCTGCGAGTTTCCTGTCACGGGCGCAGGTTGGCAGAACGTGAAGCAGTGGAAAGGGCAGGCAGCGCCCCCGGGGTTGGCAGCCGTTCATCAGCGCAGCAGGTAAGGCGGCTCTTGCATCGTCACTGAGCAGGAGCTCCTGGGACATACAGGTGTTTACTGCAGGTAGATCCTGTGACGGGCGCTGCCAGGTGGACACAGGGGTAATGCCGCGGCGCCGCCATTGCTTTCTCTTCTGTTGCTGGCGACGAGATCTGTAATGATTGGGACTTTGTGACATAAACGTCCATCGGTATGAATTGTAGCTCTGTGGCTCCCATGCAGGAGCTTAACTCTGTTCATCCTGAGCCTCCTGGTTCATAAGTGCCAGGCGCTCAATGATGAATGACAAGAGGGAGCAGTGGGGGGTGTAACTCGGCAGCGTCCGCACAGCTCATCAATCTGCCACCTAGAAATCACCGAGTGTTTAATGGGTTTTATGTTGAACACATTTTTTTTTAGGATTTTCCATTTCCCAATCAATATTTTTAAAAAATTCCTAAGATCCTGCAGTTTTCAGTTTGGACACTTGGGCGAAAAAGAAGACTGACGCCTCCTGTTCTGTAGAGATCACTGTGATGCTGGTGGCCATCAGTGGTGGCAGCCTATTATGATGGCGGCAGCTTGTGATGGTAGTGGCTATTAATGGTGGTGACCTATGATGATTGTGGCGTCCTGTTATGCTGGCTTATGATAGGGGTGACCTGTGATGATGGTGGTGGCCCATGATTATGATGGTGGCTTACTATGGTGGTGGTCTATGATGATGGTGGCGTCCTTTGATGGTGACCCATGATGATGATGGCATCCTGTGATGGTGGCCTATGATGATGATGATGATGGTGGCCTATGATTATGGTGGCCTATAATGATGATGGTGGTGGTGGCCTATGATGATGGTGTTGACCCATGATGATGGTGGTGGTGGCCTATGATGATGGTGTTGACCCATGATGATGATTGTGGTGGTCTATGATGATGGTGGTCTATGATGATGGTGGTGCTGGTCTGTGATGATGATGGTGGTGGTCTATGATGATGGTGGTGCTGGTCTGTGATGATGATGGTGGTGGTGGTCTGTGATGATGATGATGATGGTGGTCTGTGATGATGATGGTGGTGGTGGCCTATGATGATGATGGTGGTGGTCTATGATGATGATGGTGGTGGTGGCCTATGATGATGATTGTGGTGGTCTATGATGATGGTGGTGTCCTATGATGATGATGGTGGTGGTGGCCTATGATGATGGTAGTGTCCTATGATGATGATTGTGGTGGTCTATGATGATGGTGGTCTATGATGGTGATGGTTGTCGATGATGATGGTGGTGGTGGCCTATGATGATGATTGTGGTGGTCTATGATGATGGTGGTGTAATATGATGATGATGGTGGTGGTGGCCTATGATGATGGTGGTGTCCTATGATGATGATTGTGGTGGTGGTCTATGATGATGATGGTGGTCTATGATGATGATGATGGTGGTGGTGGCCTATGATGATGATGGTGGTCTATGATGATGATGGTGGTGGTGACCTATGATGATGGTGGTGTCCTATGATGGTGGTGTATGATGATGATGGTGGTGGTGGCCTATGATGATGGTGGTGTCCTATGATGGTGGTCTATGATGATGGTGGTGTCCTATGATGGTGGTGTATGATGATGGTGGTCTATGATGATGGTGGTGTCCTATGATGGTGTCCTATGATGATGGTGGTGTCCTATGATGGTGGTCTATGATGATGATGGTTGTGGAGCCTATGATAATGGTGGTGTCCTTTGATGGTGGTTTATGATGGGACCTGAATAACAGCACAATGTGAGGAGCTTTCTGATTAAATAATTTGAGCTCTTTTTTAGATCCTCCAGCGCTGTAATGAGAGCTTAGCAGCCGGGAGCCCGCGCTGTGTGGAGGCCGCTGTAAGGAGCGCGGAGCGGCTGGGAGCCCGCGCTGTGTGGAGGCCGCTGTAAGGAGTGCGGAGCGGCCGGGAGCCCGCGCTGTGTGGAGGCCGCTGTAAGGAGCGCGGAGCGGCTGGGAGCCCGCGCTGTGTGGAGACCGCTGTAATGAGAGCAGAGCAGCCGGGAGCCCGCGCTGTGTGGAGGCCGCTGTAAGGAGAGCGGAGCGGCCGGGAGCCCGCGCTGTGTGGAGGCCGCTGTAAGGAGAGCGGAGCGTGCCGGGAGCCCGGCGCTGTGTGGAGGCCGCTGTAAGGGAGCGGTAGCGCCGGGAGCCGGCGCTGTGTGGAGGCCGCTGTAAGGAGCGCGGAGCGGCCGGGAGCCCGCGCTGTGTGGAGGCCGCTGTAAGGAGAGCGGAGCGGCCGGGAGCCGCCGCTGTGTGGAGCCGCTGTAAGGAGCGCGGAGCGGCCGGGAGCACCGCGCTGTGTGGAGGCCGCTGTAAGGAGAGCGGAGCGGCTGGGAGCCCGCGCTGTGTGGAGGCCGCTGTAAGGAGCGCGGAGCGGCTGGGAGCCTGCGCTGTGTGGAGGCCGCTGTAAGGAGCGCGGAGCGGCCGGGAGCCCGCGCTGTGTGGAGGCCGCTGTAAGGAGAGCAGCGGCCGGGACCCGCGCTGTGGGAGATGCCGCTGTAAGGAGAGCGGAGCGGCCGGAGCCCGCGCGTGTGGAGGCCGCTGTAAGGAGAGCGGAGCGGCCGGAGCCCGCGCTGTGTGGAGCCGCTGTAAGGAGAGCGGAGCGGCCGGGAGCCTGCGCTGTGTGGAGGCCGCTGTAAGGAGAGCGGAGCGGCCGGGAGCCGGCGCTGTGTGGAGGCCGCTGTAAGGAGAGCGGAGCGGCTGGGAGCGCCGCGCTGTGTGGAGGCCGCTGTAAGGAGCGCGGAGCGGCCGGGAGCCCGCGCTGTGTGGAGCCGCTGTAAGGAGAGCGGAGCGGCCGGGAGCCCGCGCTGTGTGGAGGCCGCTGTAAGGAGAGCGGAGCGGCCGGGAGCCCTCGCTGTGTGGAGGCCGCTGTAAGGAGCGCGAGCGGCCGGGAGCCCGCACTGTGTGGAGGCCGCTGTAAGGAGCGCGGAGCGGCCGGGAGCCCGCGCTGTGTGGAGGCCGCTGTAAGGAGCGCGGAGCGGCCGGGAGCACGCGCTGTGTGGAGGCCGCTGTAAGGAGCGCGGAGCGGCCGGGAGCCCCCGCTGTGAGGAGGCCGCTGTAAGGAGCGCGGAGCGGCTGGGAGCCCGCGCTGTGTGGAGGCCGCTGTAAGGAGAGCGGAGCGCCGGGAGCCCTCGCTGTGTGGGAGGCCGCTGTAAGGAGAGCGGAGCGGCCGGGAGCCCGCGTCTGTGTGTGAGGCCGCTGTAAGGAGAGCGAGCGGCCGTGAGCCATCGCTGTGTGGAGGCCGCTGTAAGGAGTAGCGGAGGCGTTGGGAGCCCTCGATGTGTGGAGGCCGCTGTAAGGAGTGCGGAGCGGCTGGGAGCCCGCGCTGTGTGGAGGCCCGCTGTAAGGAAGCGGAGCGGCCGGGAGCCCTCGCTGTGTGGAGGCCGCTGTAAGAGAGCGGAGCGGCCGGAGCCCGCGCTGTTGTGGAGGCGCTGTAAGGAGAGCGGTAGCGGCCGGGAGCCCGCGCTGTGTGGAGGCCGCTGTAAGGAGAGCAGAGCGGCCGGGAGCCCGCGCTGTGTGGAGGCCGCTGTAAGGAGAGCGGAGCGGCCGGGAGCCCTCGCTGTGTGGGGCCGCTGTAAGGAGAGTGGAGCGGCCGGGAGCCCTCGCTGTGTGGAGGCCGCTGTAAGGAGAGCGGAGCGCCGGGAGCCCGGCTGTGTGGATGGCCGCATGTAAGGAGTAGCGAGCGGCCGGGAGCCCGTCGCTGTGGTGGAGGCCGCTGTAAGGAGAGCGGAGCGGCTGGGAGCCCTCCTGTGTGGAGGGCCGCTGTAAGGAGCGCGGAGCGGCCGGGAGCCCGCACTGTGTGGAGGCCGCTGTAAGGGAGCGCGGAGCGGCCAGGGAGCCCGCACTGTGTGGATGGCCGCTGTAAGGAAGCGGAGCGTGCTAGGGGCCCGTCACTGTGAGTGGAGGCCGCTGTAAGGAGAGCGGAGCGGCCGGGAGTCCTCGTGTGTGGAGGCTGCTGAATGAGAGCGGAAGCGGGCCGGGAGCCCGCACGTGTGGAGGCCGCTGTAAGGAGAGCGGAGCGGCCGGGAGCCCACTGTGTGGAGGCGCTGTAAGGAGACGAGCGGCTAGGAGCCCCGCATGGGTGGAGGCCGCTGTAAGGAGAGCGGAGCGCCGGGAGCCGCGCTGTGTGGAGGCCGCTGTAAGGAGTGCGGAGCGGCGGGAGCCCGCGCTGTGTGGAGGCCGCTGTAAGGAGCGCGGAGCGCGGCTGGGAGCCCGCGCTGTGTGGAGGCCGCTGTAAGGAGAGCGGAGCGGCCGGGAGCCCTCGCTGTGTGGAGGCCGCTGTAAGGAGAGCGGAGCGGCCGGGAGCCCTCGCTGTGTGGAGGCCGCTGTAAGGAGAGCGGAGCGGCCGGGAGGTGTGGAGGCCGCTGTAAGCAGAGCGGAGCGGCTGGGAGCCCGCGCTGTGTGGAGGCCGCTGTAAGGAGCCCGCGCTGTGTGGAGGCCGCTGTAAGGAGAGCGGAGCGGCTCGGAGCCCGCGCTGGGTGGAGGCCGCTGTAAGGAGAGCGGAGCGGCCGGGAGCCCGCGCTGTGTGGAGGCCGCTGTAAGGAGAGCGGAGCGGCTGGGAGCCCTCGCTGTGTGGAGGCCGCTGTAAGGAGAGCGGAGCGGCTGGGAGCCCGCGCTGTGTGGAGGCCGCTGTAAGGAGCGCGGAGCGGCCGGGAGCCCTCGCTGTGTGGAGGCCGCTGTAAGGAGCGCGGAGCGGCCGGGAGCCCGCGCTGTGTGGAGGCCGCTGTAAGGAGTGCGGAGCGGCCGGGAGCCCGCGCTGTGTGGAGGCCGCTGTAAGGAGCGCGGAGCGGCAGGGAGCCCGCGCTGTGTGGAGGCCGCTGTAAGGAGAGCGGAGCGGCCGGGAGCCCGCGCTGTGTGGAGGCCGCTGTAAGGAGCGCGGAGCGGCCGGGAGCCCTCGCTGTGTGGAGGCCGCTGTAAGGAGCGGGAGCGGCCGGGAGCCCGCACTGTGTGGAGGCCGCTGTAAGGAGAGCGGAGCGGCCGGGAGCCCTCGCTGTGTGGAGGCCGCTGTAAGGAGCGCGGAGCGGCCGGGAGCCCTCGCTGTGTGGAGGCCGCTGTAAGGAGCGCGGAGCGGCCGGGAGCCCGCGCTGTGTGGAGGCCGCTGTAAGGAGTGCGGAGCGGCCGGGAGCCCGCGCTGTGTGGAGGCCGCTGTAAGGAGAGCGGAGCGGCCGGGAGCCCGCTATTAGTGGAGGCCGCTGTAAGGAGCGCGGAGCGGCCGGGAGCCCGCGCTGTGTGGAGGCCGCTGTAAGGAGCGCGGAGCGGCCGGGAGCCGCACTGTGTGGAGGCCCGCTGTAAGGAGAGCGGAGCGGCCGGGAGCCCCGCTGTGTGGAGGCCGCTGTAAGGAGCGCGGAGCGGCCGGGAGCCCGCGCTGTTGGGAGGCCGCTGTAAGGAGAGCGGAGCGGCCGGGAGCCCGCGCTGTGTGGAGGCCGCTGTAAGGAGAGCGGAGCGGCTCGGAGCCCGCGCTGGGTGGAGGCCGCTGTAAGGAGAGCGGAGCGGCCGGGAGCCCTCGCTGTGTGGAGGCCGCTGTAAGGAGAGCGGAGCGGCCGGGAGCCCGCGCTGTGTGGAGGCCGCTGTAAGGAGCGCGGAGCGGCCGGGAGCCCTCGCTGTGTGGAGGCCGCTGTAAGGAGCGCGGATGCGGCCGGGAGCCCTCGCTGTGTGGAGGCCGCTGTAAGGAGCGCGGAGCGGCCGGGAGCCCCGCGCTGTGTGGAGGCCGCTGTAAGGAGCGCGGAGCGGCTGGGAGCCCGCGCGTGTGTGGAGGCCGCTGTAAGGAGAGCGGAGCGGCCGGGAGCCCGCGCTGTGTGGAGGCCACTGTAAGGAGAGCGGAGCGGCTGGGAGCCCGCGCTGTGTGGAGGCCGCTGTAAGGAGAGCGGAGCGGCCGGGAGCCCTCGCTGTGTGGAGGCCGCTGTAAGGAGCGCGGAGCGGCCGGGAGCCCGCACTGTGTGGAGGCCGCTGTAAGGAGCGCGGATCGGCACGGAGCACGCCCTGTGTGGAGGCCGCTGTAAGGAGAGCGGAGCAGCCGGGAGCCCGCGCTGTGTGGAGGCCGCTGTAAGGAGAGCGGAGCGGCTGGGAGCCGTCGCTGTGTGGAGGCCGCTGTAAGGAGAGCGGAGCGGCTGGGAGCCCGCGCTGTGTGGAGGCCGCTGTAAGGAGAGCGGAGCGGCTCGGAGCCCGCGCTGTGTGGAGGCCGCTGTAAGGAGAGCGGAGCGGCCGGGAGCCCGCGCTGTGTGGAGGCCGCTGTAAGGAGAGCGGAGCGGCCGGGAGCCCGCGCTGTGTGGAGGCCGCTGTAAGGAGAGCGGAGCGGCCGGGAGCCCTCACTTTGTGGATGCCGATGTAAGGAGCGCGGAGCGGCTCGGAGCCCGCGCTGGGTGGAGGCCGCTGTAAGGAGAGCGGAGCGGCCGGGAGCCCGCGCTGTGTGGAGGCCGCTGTAAGGAGAGCGGAGCGGCCGGGAGCCCGCGCTGTGTGGTGGCCGCTGTAAGGAGAGCGGAGCGGCTCGGAGCCCGCGCTGGGTGGAGGCCGCTGTAAGGAGAGCGGAGCGGCCGGGAGCCCTCGCTGTGTGGAGGCCGCTGTAAGGAGAGCGGAGCGGCCGGAGCCCGCGCTGTGTGGAGGCCGCTGTAAGGAGCGCGGAGCGGCCGGGAGCCCTCGCTGTGTGGAGGCCGCTGTAAGGAGCGCGGAGCGGCCGGGAGCCCTCGCTGTGTGGAGGCCGCTGTAAGGAGCGCGGAGCGGCCGGGAGCCCGCACTGTGTGGAGGCCGCTGTAAGGAGAGCGGAGCGGCCGGGAGCCCGTGCTGTGTGGAGGCCGCGGTAAGGAGAGCGGAGCGGCCGGGAGCCCGCGCGGTGTGGAGGCCGCTGTAAGGATCGCCGAGCGGCTGGGAGCCCGCGCTGTGTGGAGGCCGCTGTAAGGAGAGCGGAGCGGCCGGGAGCCCGCGCTGTGTGGAGGCCGCTGTAAGGAGCGCGGAGCGGCCGGGAGCCCTCGCTGTGTGGAGGCCGCTGTAAGGAGCGCGGAGCGGCTCGGAGCCCGCGCTGTGTGGAGGCCGCTGTAAGGAGCGCGGAGCGGCTGGGAGCCCGCGCTGTGTGGAGGCCGCTGTAAGGAGAGCGGAGCGGCCGGGAGCCCGCGCTGTGTGGAGGCCGCTGTAAGGAGAGCGGAGCGGCCGGGAGCCCTCGCTGTGTGGAGGCCGCTGTAAGGAGCGCGGAGCGGCCGGGAGCCCGCGCGGTGTGGAGGCCGCAGTAAGCACACCGGAGCGGCTGGGAGCACGCGCGGGGTGGAGGCCGCTGTAAGGAGAGCGGAGCGGCCGGGAGCCCTCGCTGTGTGGAGGCCGCTGTAACGAGAGCGGAGCGGCGGGGAGCCCGCGCTGTGTGGAGGCCGCTGTAAGGAGCGCGGAGCGGCTGGGAGCACGAGCTGTGTGGAGGCCGCTGTAAGGAGAGCGGAGCGGCTGGGAGCCCGCGCTGTGTGGAGGCCGCTGTAAGGAGAGAGGAGCGGCTGGGAGCCCGCGCTGTGTGGAGGCCGCTGTAAGGAGAGCGGAGCGGCCGGGAGCCCGCGCTGTGTGGCGGCCGCTGGAAGGAGCGCGGAGCGGCCGGGAGCCCGCGCTGTGTGGAGGCCGCGGTAAGGAGCGCGGAGCGGCCGGGAGCCCGCGCTGTGTGGAGGCCGCTGTAAGGAGCGCAGAGCGGCCGGGAGCACGCGCTGGGTGGAGGCCGCTGGAAGGAGAGCGGAGCGGCCGGGAGCCCTCGCGGTGTGGAGGCCGCTGGAAGGAGCGCGGAGCGGCAGGGAGCCCGCGCTGTGTGGAGGCCGCTGTAAGGAGAGCGGAGCGGCCGGGAGCCCGCGCTGTGTGGAGGCCGCTGTAAGGAGCGCGGAGCGGCCGGGAGCCCGCGCTGTGTGGAGGCCGCTGTAAGGAGAGCGGAGCGGCTGGGAGCCCGCGCTGTGTGGAGGCCGCTGTAAGGAGAGCGGAGCGGCAGGGAGCCCGCGCTGTGTGGAGGCCGCGGTAAGGTGAGCGGAGCGCCCGGGAGCCCGCCCTGTGTGGAGGCCGCCGTAAGGCGAGCGGAGCGGCCGGGAGCCCGCTCTGGGTTGCGGCAGAAGGTAGTAGTGCGGAGCGGCCGGGAGCCCGCGCTGTGTGGAGGCCGCTGTAAGGAGTGCGGAGCGGCCGGGAGCCCGCACTGTGTGGAGGCTGCTGTAAGGAGAGCGGAGCGGCCGGGAGCCCGCGCTGTGTGGAGGCCGCTGTCAGGAGCGCGGAGCGGCCGGGAGCCCGCGCTGTGTGGAGGCCGCTGTAAGGAGAGCGGAGCGGCTGGGAGCCCGCGCTGTGTGGAGGCCGCTGTAAGGAGCGCGGAGCGGCTGGGAGCCCGCGCTGTGTGGAGGCCGCTGTAAGGAGAGCGGAGCGGCCGGGAGCCAACGTGTGGAGGCCGCTGTAAGGAGCGCGGAGCGGCCGGGAGCACGCGCTGTGTGGAGGCCGCTGTAAGGAGAGCGGAGCGGCTGGGAGCCCGCGCTGTGTGGAGGCCGCTGTAGGAGAGCGGAGCGGCTGTGAGCCCGCGCTGTGTGGAGGCCGCTGTAAGGAGAGCGGAGCGGCCGGGAGCCCGCGCTGTGTGGAGGCCGCTGTAAGGAGCGCGGAGCGGCCGGGAGCCCTCGCTGTGTGGAGGCCGCTGTAAGGAGCGCGGAGCGGCCGGGAGCCCGCGCTGTGTGGAGGCCGCTGAGGGCGGACATTGTTCCTTTGTGTTTCCGCTCTGCGAGTCGTCATTCTGTTCACTAAACAATGATGTAAAAAATTGACTTTGTTCAGGAGAGCGAGCACAATGGCCGCCGTTCACCTGGTGGCCTCCCGTACAGAGCCAAGTAATGATTAATGCTGATCCTTCTCCCGCTCAGGGGCTGCGCACAGATCCTACGGGATCGGGATGGATGGATCCAGTGTTAGCAGCCGCCTGAGGAATGACGATGGCTGATTGTGGGCACCTTCTTTATGTGTAATGCTGCATATTCAGCATTAACTGTTCAGATAGCAATCCAGTGCAGCGCCCCCTCAGGTTACAATGTTTCCAGCAGACAATGTCCTCAAGATACAATGTTTCCAGCAGACATTGTCCTCAGGATACAATGTTTCCAGCAGACATTGTCCTCAGGATACAATGTTTCCAGCAATGTCCTCAGGATACAATGTTTCCAGCAGGCCGTGTCCTCAGGATACAATGTTTCTAGCAGACAATGTCCTCGGGATACAATGTTTCCAGCAATGTCCTCAGGATACAATGTTTCCAGCAGACACTGTCCTCAGGATACGTTTCCAGCAATGTCCTCGGGATACAATGTTTCCAGCAGGCAATGTCCTCAGGATACAATGTTTCCAGCAAAGTCCTTAGGATACAATGTTTCCAGCAGGCGGTGTCCTCGGGATACAATGTTTCCAGCAGACAGTGTCCTCAGGATACAATGTTTCCAGCAAAGTCCTCAGGATGCAATGTTTCCAGCAGACAATGTCCTCGGGATACAATGTTTCCAGCAACAATGTCCTTGGGATTCAATGTTTCCAGCAGACAATGTCCTCAGGATACAATGTTTCCAGCAGACAATGCCCTCAGGATACAATGTTTCCAGCAGACAATGTCCAGCTCCCCGTCCCTGTATATACCCTGCTCCCCGTCCCTGTATATACCCGGCTCCCCTCCCCTGTATATACCCGGCTCCCCGTCCCTGTATATACCCGGCTCCCCTCCCCTGTATATACCCGGCTCCCCTCCCCTGTATATACCCGGCTCCCCTCCCCTGTATATACCCGGCTCCCCGTCCCTGTATATACCCTGCTCCCCGTCCCTGTATATACCCGGCTCCCCTCCCCTGTATATACCCGGCTCCCCGTCCCTGTATATACCCGCTCCCCGCCACTGTATATACCCGGCTCCCCTCCCCTGTATATACCCGCGCTCCCCCTCCCCTGTATATACCCGGCTCCCCTCCCCTGTATATACCCGGCTCCCCTGTATATACCCGGCTCCCCGCCCCTGTATATACCCGGCTCCCCGCCCCTGTATATACCCGGCTCCCCTCCCCTGTATATACCCGGCTCCCCTCCCCTGTATATACCCGGCTCCCCGCCCCTGTATATACCCGGCTCCTCGTCCCTGTATATACCCGGCTCCTCATCTCTGTATATACCCTGCTCCCCGCCCCTGTATATACCCGGCTCCCCTCCCCTGTATATACCCGGCTCCCCGCCCCTGTATATACCCGGCTCCCCGTCCCTGTATATACCCGGCTCCCCGTCCCTGTATATACCCGGCTCCCCATCCCTGTATATACCCGGCTCCCCTCCCCTGTATATACCCGGCTCCCCTCCCCTGTATATACCCGGCTCCCCGTCCGTGTACCAGGAAGCAGCACTCGCAGGATCTTCTCACTTTCTGCCAATACAAACAGGAGGCAGAGCGCAGACACCTGCAGAGGAGACACCAGGGAGGGATCTCTCATCATCCGCCTGTAAACACTCGCTTGTTATCCAGGAAGATTCAGCAGAAAACCCCCCTTTTTCGCAATCTGTTTCCTGTATCCCGGTCACTCTCTGTGGACTGTGCTTATCTCCGAATGTGCAGGTGACCTCTGCAGCTACTGAACCCGTCCAGCTCCGCATATGGATGATCACCACGATGGGAGCGCTGTTCAGCCTGTGCTGCCTGATTCACGAATGCCAGAGCTAGAGACTGGAATGGTGGTCTCCAAACTGTGGCTTTTTGCAAGATTTCAACTCCCAGAATTCTCTGAGAGCACTGGTGCAGGCGATATAGAGACAGGTGGAGAGCACTGGTGCAGAGAGACAGGTAGAGAGCACTGGTGCAGGCGATATAGAGACAGGTGGAGAGCACTGGTGTAGAGAGACAGACAGGTTGAGAACACAGGTGTAGAGAGAGATAGACAGGTGGAGAGCACTGGTGCAGAGAGACAGACAGGTTGAGAACACAGGTGTAGAGAGAGACAGGTGGAGAGCACTGGTGCAGAGAGACAGGTTGAGAACACAGGTGTAGAGAGAGACAGGTGGAGAGCACTGGTGCAGAGAGACAGACAGGTTGAGAACACAGGTGTAGAGAGAGACAGACAGGTGGAGAGCACTGGTGCAGAGAGATATAGAGACAGGTGGAGAGCACTGGTGTAGAGAGATATAGAGACAGGTGGAGAGCACTGGTGTAGAGAGATATAGACACAGGTGGAGAGCACTGGTGTAGAGAGATATAGAGACAGGTGGAGAGCACTGGTGCAGAGAGATATAGACAGGTGGAGAGCACTAGTGGAGAGAGATATAGAGACAAGTGGAGAGCACTGGTGTAGAGAGATAAAGAGACAGGTGGAGAGCACTGGTGCAAGGTGATATAGAGACAGTTGGAGAGCACTGGTGTAGAGAGATATAGACACAGGTGGAGAGCACTGGTGCAGAGAGATATAGAGACAGGTGGAGAGCACTGGTGCAGAGAGATATAGAGACAGGTGGAGAGCACTGGTGCAGAGAGATATAGAGACAGGTGGAGAGCACTGGTGCAGAGAGATATAGAGACAGGTGGAGAGCACTGGTGCAGAGAGATATAGAGACAGGTGTAGAGAGATATAGAGACAGGTGGAGAGCACTGGTGCAGAGAGATATAGAGACAGGTGGAGAGCACTGGTGTAGAGAGACAGACAGGTTGAGAACACAGGTGTAGAGAGAGACAGACAGGTGGAGAGCACTGGTGCAGAGAGACAGACAGGTTGAGAACACAGGTGTAGAGAGATATAGAGACAGGTGGAGAGCACTGGTGTAGAGAGATATAGAGACAGGTGGAGAGCACTGGTGTAGAGAGATATAGAGACAGGTGGAGAGCACTGGTGTAGAGAGATATAGAGACAGGTGGAGAGCACTGGTGCAGAGAGATATAGACACAGGTGGAGAGCACTGGTGCAGGGTGATATAGAGACAGGTGGAGAGCACTGGTGCAGAGAGATATAGAGACAGGTGGAGAGCACTGGTGTAGAGAGATATAGAGACAGGTGGAGAGCACTGGTGCAGAGAGATATAGACACAGGTGGAGGGCACTGGTGCAGAGAGATATAGAGACAGGTGGAGAGCACTGGTGCAGAGAGATATAGAGACAGGTGGAGAGCACTGGTGCAGAGAGATATAGAGACAGGTGGAGAGCACTGGTGCAGAGAGATATAGAGACAGGTGGAGAGCACTATTCTATGTGTTTCCCCACAGAGTAGTAGCTCCCTCTGTGATTGGTCTAACCATATCTCCCGCAATTAACACTACCAATCACGACCATTCAGCTGTTAACATTTGAATGTCATTTGCTGCCCTCTAGACTGGATATTTCAGCGCCTATTATTTTAAATTGTGCCAGAGCCCTACTATTGGCCCATCCATATCTCCCGCCCCATTCACGATTGGTTAAATTTTCAGCACCCCTAGATAAGAACTTACACATATATTTATTGTCACTTATACACCCCGTGATTTATCTACATCCGGGACTAGATATAAGCACCAATCTATTTTAAATTGAAACCTAAACAAAATGATCACGTTACACTGGTTATTATCACGCACTTCACATTTCCCCTTAGTTCCCTTCCCCGCATTTCAAAAGGGTTTTCCTTTTTTTTTTTTTTTTTTTTTTTCCAATTTCTATCTCTTTGATTGCTTTTTCTCATCCCAAATTTTTTCCCCGACATTTCCTCTGTCCAATGGTTGCTTTGATCTCTCAATGACACTTCTTCTCCAAAGTCTTTCAGTAACCTACTGAACCCCCCCCCCCCTGCACTCATTTGGGGAAGACACAATGTATCCAAATTTCAAACTCATGTATCTTTTTTATATATTCTGTTTAACACCATAAAATGTAAACTTCTGATGAAGCAAGGGGTCTTCCAAACCGAAGTATTAAACGTATGTTTTGTTTTTAATTTTGTGAGAGTAAAATCTTGCATTTTTTAAGAATAAATACTTTTTTTTAAAGTAAAAGCCTCTAGCTCGGGGGTTTTATCCTGCACGTGCGCCGGGGCCATTTTTTTCTTTTTCATTGAGTATAGAGACGGGTGGAACCCATTTGGTGAGAGAAAAATTTAAGACAGGTGGAGACACGGTGCAAAAGAATTAAAAAGAACAGGGAAAGAAAATAAAGAGACAGGTGGAAAACCAACTGGGAAGAGGATATGAGACATTTTGGAAGCACGGTACAGGGTGATATAGACACGGGGTTGGAAACACGGTGCAGGGTTTAAAAGAGACATGGGGGAGAGCACTTGAGAGGATAAAAGAGAAAATTTGGAAAGCACGGGAAAGAAGATAAAACAAAAGGTGGAGGCCACGGGGTGTAAGAGAAATAGAGACAGGTGGAGAGCACTGTTGCAGAGCGATAAAAGACGGGGTTGGAGAAAACTGGTCGGGGTGATAAAGAGCCCCGGGGGGAGAACGGGTGTAAGAGAAATAGAGACGGGTTTGAAGCACTGGTGTAGAAGATATAAACAGGTGGAGAGCACGGGTTTTGCAGAGAGATATAAGACTTTTGGACCCTGGGTAGAGAGTTTATAAAAGACAGGGGAGAGCACGTGAAAGCGATAAAGGAACAGGGGGAAGCACGGGTTTGAAAGGGGTTATAAAAAGACAGGGAGGGGCACGGGGTGTAGAGAATAAAGAGACAGGTGGAGAGCACTGGGTAGAGAGAAAATAGAACAGGGGAGAACATTTGGTGCAAAAAGGATATAGAGACTGGGGGAGAGCACGGTTGCAGGAGATATGGGAGACATGTGGAGAGAAACGGGTGCAGAGAGATAAGAGACGGGTTTTGGGAGAGCACGGGTGCAGAGAAAATATAGACAAAAGGGGGGGGGCACGGGTTGCGAGAGTATATAAAACACAGGAAAGGGGCACGGGTGCAGAGTATATAGAGACAGGTGGAGAGCACGGGTGCAGGAGAAAAATAGAACAGGGAGGGCACTGGTGAAAAGAAAATAGAGACAGGTGGAGGGCACGGTGAAAAGAGAGATAAAGAGACAGGGGAGGGCACTGGTGAAAGAGAGAAAAATAGACAGGTGGAGAGCACTGGGCAGGGGGTTTTTTAAAGACAGGTGGAGAGCACTGGTGCAAAAGGGGAATATAAGACGGGGGAGGGCACGGTGTAAAGAGATATAGAAACAGGGGGAGAGCACTGGTGAAAAAGAGATATAAGACAGGGGGAGAGCACGGGTGTAGAGAATAAAAGACACAGGGGGAAGAATTTATGAAGGGGATATAGAGACGGGGTGGAGAGCACGGGTTGTAAAAGAGATATAGAGACGGGTTTGGAAACATTTGGGGGCAGAGAGATATAGACAAAAGGTTTAGACACGGGTGCAGAGAGATAGAGACACGTGGGAGAGCACGGGTTTGCAGAGAAAATAAGACAGGGGGAAAGCACGGGTTTAAAGAATATAGAGACTTGTGGAGACCCACTGGTGTAGGGGAGATATAGACCCGGGGTGGAGAGAAACGGTGCAGGGTGTTATAGAGACGGGGGGAGAAAACTTGCAAGTAAAATAACACAGGTGGAGAGAACGTTTGCAGGGGATATAGAACAGGGGGAAAAGAAACTGGTGCAGAAAAAAAATAGAGACAGGTGGAGAGAAACGGGTGCAAGAGGTATAGAACAGGGGGGAAAGGGCACAGGGGGCAAGTGATAAAACCCACAGGGGGAGGGCACGGGTTTCAGAGTAAATTAAAAACCCCACAGGGGGGAGAGCACTGGTGCAGAGGTTTAATAAGACTTTGGAGGGCACTGGTGTAAAGGATAAAAAAGGACAGGTGGGGGGCACTGGTGAAAAATAGAAATAAGACAGGTGGGGGGCACGGGTTGCAGAGAGATATAGAACAATGGAGACACTGGTAAAAAGAGAATAGAGCCCAGGGGGAAGCACGGTGCAGGGGGTTTTATAGATAAAAGGGGAGAGCACGGGTGTAAAGGGAGATATAGAGACAGGTGGAAACACTTTTTGCAGAGAAATAAAAGACACAGGTGGAGAGCACTGGGGCAGAGAATATAGAGACAGGTCTGAGAAACCCGGTGCGGGAGAGATATAGAGACGGGTTGAAGCACTGGACAAAAAAATATAGACCAGGGGGGGGCCCACGGGGTGCAGAGGGGAAAGAACAGGTGGAGAGCACGGTGAAAAGAGATAAAGAAAAAGGGGGAGAGCACTGGTGCTGCGTGTTTAGAGAAGGGGGAAAGAGCACGGGTCCCAGAGAGAAATAGACACAGAGGAGGACACTGGTTTAGAGATATAAGAGAGGGGGGGGGAGAGAACGGTGAAAAGAGAAAATTAGAGACGGGTGGAAGCACGGTGCAGGGTATATAGACACAGGTGGAGAGCACTGGTGCGGGAGAGATAAGACACGGGTTTGGGGGGCACGGGTGTAAAAAAGATATAAAACAGGTGAGACACGGTGCGGGAAATAAAGAACAGGGGGAAGCACTGGTGCAGAATTTTTAGAGCAGGTGGAGAGCACGGGTTTGTAGAGAATAAAGAGACAGTGGGGAGAGCACGGGTTTGAAAGAGAGATATAGAACAGGGGGGAAAAAGACGGGTTTTAAAAAATTTTAAAGAAAACAGGTGGAGACACTGGGTAAAGAGATAAAAGGGGACGGGGTGGAGCACTAGTGTGAGAGAAATAGACACAGGTGGAGAGCACGGGTTTCGGGGTTTTTTTGGGGATATAAAACACGGTGGGGAGCACTAAACGGGTGAAATAGGGGACAGGTGGAAGCCCTGGGCAGAGAGTTTATAGAGACGGGCCCGGGAGCACTGTGCAAGAGATAAAAGAAAACGGTGGAGGGAAACTGGTTTAAGAGAGATAAGAGACAGGGGGGAGAGCACGGGAGCAGAAGATATAGCCACAGGGGAGGGCCCCTGGGCAGAGAATATAGAAAACAGGTGGAACACTGGTCAAGAGATATAGAGACAGGGAGAGCACTGGTGTAAAGAATATAGAACAGGGGGAAGCACTGGTTAGAAAAGATATGGGAACACAGGGGGAGAGCACGGGTGCAGGGTGTTATAAGATAGGGGGAAAGAAAAGGGGGTGGGTTTGGAAAAAAAACCCCGGGCCCGGAAGCACGTTTGGGGGGTGAAAAGAAAACCGGGGGAAAGACACTGTGCAGAAGAAAAAAACGGGTTCCCAAGAGCACTGGTTTGCAGAAGAATATGGACAGGGGGGGGGGCACGGTGTAGAGGAAAAAATAGAACAGGTGGAGAAAAAACCTTGGTGTAAAGTGATAAAGAGACGGTGGAGGCACGGGGCAGAAGATATAGACACAGTTGGGGGGAAACGGAAGAGATATAATAGAGACAGGGGGAGAGCACTGGGTAAGAGATTTTGAACAGGGGGGAGAGCACGGGGTGCGGGGTTTGAAAAGAACAAGGGGAAAAGCCCCGGGCAGGGGGGATAAAACACAGGGGGAGAGAAACGGGTGCAAGAGAAAAAAGCCCCAAGGGGGGCACTGGTGCAGAGAGAAATGAGACAGGTGGAGAGCACTGGTGTGAGAGATATAGAGACGGGTGGAGAGCACGGGGGCAGAGAGATATAGGGGCCCAGGTGGAGAGCACTGGTGTAGAGGGGAAATATAACAGGGGAAAGAGCCTGGTGCAGAGAGATATAGAACAGGGGGAGGACACTTGGGGGCGGGGGTTGTTATAGAGAAAAAGGTGGGGGCCCACTGGTTAGAGAGAAAAAAAAAGGGTTTGGAGAGCACGGGTAAAGAAATAAAGAGACAGGTCGAACACGGGTTTCGGGAGAGATAAAAGAGAAAGGTTTGGAAGCACTGGTGCAGGGTTATATAAAACGGGTGGAGAGAAATTTGGGGGCAGGGGATATAGCCCCGGTGGAGAGCACTGGGGAGAGAGATATAGAACAGGTGGAGAGCATTTGGGTGAAAGATTTTGAAATATACACAGGGGGAGAGCAACTGGGGGTAAGTTATATGGGACCCGGGTTAAAGAGCACGGGTTGTAAAGAGATATGGGAGACATGTGGAGGGCCGGGTGCAGAGAGATATAGACACAAGGGAGAGCACTGGTGCAAAAGAGATATAGAGAAAGGGGGAAGGAGAAATTTTGTAGGGGAAATTATAGAAAACGGGTTGGGGGAGCATGGTGCAGAGGAAATAGACACAGATGGAGAGCACTGTTCAGAGAGAATAGACCCGGGTTTGGAGGGAAATTTGGTTAGAGAATATAGACACATGGTAGAGCACTTGGGGGGCCGGGGGTTTTTATAAAAGCCCGGTGGAGAGCACGGTGAAAAGGAGTTTAAAAGACAGGTGGAGAGAAATTGGGGAAGAGAGTTTAAAAAGCCCGGTGGAGACACTGGGTGCGGGAAGATTTTAAGAGGTGGAGCATTTGGTGCAGAGAGAATAAGACAGGGGGAAAAGCACTGGTGCAGAAAGATATAGGGGGACAGGTGGAGACCCACTGGGTCAGAGAATAAGAACAGGGGGGAAAGAGGGGATATATAGACAGGTGGAGAGCCTGGTGTAAAAAGATATAGAGACAGGGTGGAGAGCCCCGGGTAAAAGGGTTTGAAATAAAAAAGGGTTTGAGATCACGGTGCAGGGTGATATAGAAAACAGGGAGAGCACTGGGGGTTGTAGAATAGAAAAGGGGAGGGGAAAAACTGGTGTAAAGAGATATAGACACGGGTGGAGAGCCCCGGGGTGTAGAGAGATATAGAGACAGGTGGAGAGCAACTGGGAAAGAGCGATAAAAGAGCCCAATTTTTGGAGAGCACGGGGTGCAGGGTGATATAGAGACAGGTGGAGAGCACTGGTGTAGAGAGAAAATAGAGAAAAGGTGGGATCACTGGTGTAGAAGAATATAGAAAACCGGTGGGACCCCACTGGGGGCAGAAGAAATAGGACATTGGAGAGCATTGGGGGCAGAAGATATGAGACTTTGTGGAAAAGGCACGGGTGAGAGAGATATAGAACATTTTGGGAAAACACGGTTGCAGAAAAAGATATAGACAGGGGGGGAAAGGGCACTGGTCAGAGGAAATAAAAACACAGGTGAAGGAAAACTGGGAAAGAGTGAAAAATAGAAAACAGGAGGAGAGCACGGTCAGAAGATTTTGAAAAACAGGGGGAAGGGCACTGGTGAAAGAGATTAGAGACAGGGGGAGGGAACGGGGTGCAGAGAGATAAAGAACAGTGGAGGAAACTGTGCAGAGAGAAAATGGGAGACAGGTGGAAAAGCACGGTGAAAAGGGGTGTTATAAAAAAGGGTGGGGACACGGGTTGCAGAGAAAATATAGAGACAGTGGGCACGGGGTTTAAAGAGATATAGAGACAGGGGGGAAGCAAGGGTGAAAAAGAAAATTAAAAGAGACAGGTGGAGAGCCCCTGGTGTAGAGAGTATAGAAAAGGGGGAAGAACTGTTTAAAAGGGGTGAAAATGGGAGACAGGGAGGCACTGGTTTTAAAAGGGAGATATAGAGACAGTTTGGAAACACTGGTGAAGGATAAAGACACGGGTAAAAACACTGGTGCAGAGAGATATGACACGGGTTGGAAAGCACGGGTTTCAGAAGATAAAAGACAGGTGGAAAAGCACGGTGTAAAGAGATATAAACCCGGGGGAGAGCCTGGTGTAGAGAGATTTTAACACAGGTGGAAGCACTGGGCAGGGGGGTTATAGAGCCCAGGGGAGACACTGGTCCCAGAGTTAAAAATAGACACAGGTGGAAAAACTGATGCAAGGGAAAATAAGACAGGTGGAGAGAAACCTGGTGCAGAGAGATATAGAACAGGTCTAAAACACTGGTGCAAAAGAAATAAGACAGGGGAGAGCACGGGGAGCGAGAGATATAGACAAGGGGGAAAGACATGGGTAAAGAAATATAAAAGACAGGTGGGGGAGCACTTTTACAGGGGTGTTTTTTAAGAGCCCCGGGGAGAGCACTGGTGCAGAGAGATATAGAGCCAGGTGGAGGGCACTGGTGTAGAGATATATAGAGACAGGTGGAGAGCACTGGTGTAGAGAGATATAGAGGCCCAGGGGGAGAGAAACTGGTGCAGAGAAAATAAAAGCCCACAGGTGGGGGGCACGGGTGCAGAGAAAAATAGACACAGGGGGAAGAGCCTGGGGGCAGAAGAAATAGAACATGGAAGCACTGGTGTAAAGAGATATAGAGGGGTGGGGGGAAACTGGTGCAGGTGATAAAGACCCCGGGGAGAGCACTGGTGCAGAGAATATAGACACGGGGGGGGCATGGTGTAGAAATTTAAGAGAAAAGGTGGAGAGCATTTGGTGTAGAGAGCTATAAAACCCGGGTGGAGAGCACTGGTGCAGAAGAAAATAAAAGGCGGGTTTGGAGAGCACGGGTGCAGAGAGATATAAACAGGTGGAAGCACTGGTGCAGAAATTTTAAGACAGGGGGAGAACACTGGTGTAAAGAAAAAATTTTAGAGACAGGGGGGAGAGCACGGTGCAAAAATAGACACAGTGGAAACACGGTCAGAGAGATATAAGACAGGGGGAAGAGACCGGGTGTAAAAGTTTATAGAGACAGGTGGAGAGCACTGGTGTAAAGAGAATAAGACACAGGGGGGGAGCACTGGTCCCGGGGGTTTTAAGAGATAGGGGAAAGCACGGGTGCAGGGTGATATGGGAACACGGGTTTTAGAGCACTGTTTCCCGGGGGTGTATAGAAACGGGTGGAGAGCCCCTGGTGAAAGGAGATATAGTGCCCAGGTCTAGAGAAAGGGTGCAGAGAGATATAGAAACAGGAAATAGAGCACTGGACAGAGAGATAAAAGCCACGGGTTTGGAAAGGGGCACTGGGTAAAGAGATATAGAACGGGTTTGGAAAGAGCACTGGTGCAGAGAGATATAGACACAGGGGGAAAGGGCACGGGTTGTAAGTTTATAAGAGACATTTTGGAGAGCACTGGTGAAAGAGAGATACAGAGACAGGTGGGGAGCAAGGGGCAGGGTAAATAAACACAGGGGAAGCACGGGTTTCAGGGGGGATATAGCCCACAGGTGGAGAGCACTGGGCAAGAGATATAGACACAGGGGAGGGAAAACTGGGTAGAGAGAATAAAAACAGGAGGAGAGCACTGGTGTAGAGAGAAATAGAGACTTTGGAAAAGCCTGGTGCAGAGAGATTATAGAAACAGGTGGAGGGCACGGGTGCAGAGAAAATATAAAGACGGGAAAGAGCACTGGAGAAAGAGAGATATAGACCCCGGGTTTGGAAAACATTTGGTTTTAAAGAGATAAGAGACAGGTGGAGAGCACGGGGCGGGCGTTTTTTATAGAGACAGGGGGAAGCACTGGTCAGAGGGGAAAAAGACACAGTGGAGGGCACTGGTGTAAATATATAAGACGGGTTGAGAGCACTTTTTTGCGAGAGATATAGAACGGGGAGGAAGAGAAACGGGTGCGGGGTTATATAGAACAGGGGAGAGCACTGGGGGCGGGGTGATATAAAAAGGGTTTGGAGAGCACGGTGCAGAAAATTTTTATAGACACAGGTGGAGGGCACGGGTTTAGGGGAGAAATAGAGCCCGGGAGGGAGAGCCTGTGAAGGAGATATAAACGGGTTGAGAGCCCCTGGTGCAGAAAAGATATAACACGGGTTGGGGGCACTGGTAAAGGGTTTTATAGAGTTTAGGTGGAGAGCACTAAAGCGGGGGTGAAATAAAAACACGGGTTGGAGAGCACGGGTTTCAGGGTGAAATAGAAACAGGGGGAAACCCACTGGTCAGAAAAATATAAGCCCGGGGGAGGGCACCGGGGTTGTAGAGAAAATATAAAACAGGTGGAGAGAAACTGGAGCAGGGGAGAAATAGAGACAGGGGGGGAAGCACGGGGTGTAAAAGAATAAAAGAGACAGGGGGAAGCACGGGTTTCAGGTTTTTAAAATAAGACAGGGGGGAGAGCACGGGGCAGAAGAAATAGACACAGGGGGGGGGCACGGGTTTTATAGATATATAGAGACAAGGTGGAGAGCACGGGTTGTAAGAGATATAGAGACAGGGGGAGAGCACGGGTAAAGGGGTTATATAGACACGGGTGGAAGCACTGGTGCAGGGGGGAAATAGACAAAAGGGGGGGAGAGCCCCTTGGGCAGAGAGATATAGACACAGGGGGAAGGGCCTGTTGTAGAGAGAAAAATAGAGACGGGTGGGGGGCACGGGGTGTAGAGAGATAAAAGAGAAAAGGTGGAAGCACTGGGTAAGAGATATAGAGACGGGTTTGGAGAGCCCGGTGCAGAGAGATATAGGGGCCCAGGTGGAGAGCACTGGTGCAGAGAAAATATAAGAAAAGGGGAGACACTGGTCCCGGGGGATATAGAGAAGGGGGAAAAGAAACGGGGTTTTATAAGTATGGGAGACAGGGTGGAGGGGGCACTGGTGCAGGGATATAGGGGAAAGGGGAGATAAAATGGTGCAGAGCGTTATAGCCCACAGGTGGGAGCACGGTTGCAGGGGGAAATAGACACAGGGGGAGAGCCCTGGGTGCAGGGTGATATAGAGAAGGTTTGGAAAACCCACGGGTTGCAAAAGAGATATAACACAGGTGGAGGAACTGGTGTAGAGAAAATATAGAGACAGGGGGAGGGCATTTGGTGTAGAAGAGATAAAAGAGACATGGAGAGCCTGGTGTAGAGAAAAATAGAGACAGGGGAGAGCACGGTGCAGAGAGATATAAGCAGGGGGAAGAAACGGTGAGAAAGATATAGAGACAGGTGGAAAGCACGGGTTTGAAAGGGGGAAAATAGAGCCCGGGTGGAGACATGGTGCAGGTGATATAGAGACAGGTGGAGAGCACTGGTGTAAGAGAAAAAATAAAAAAGGGTTTGGGGGAGAAAGGTTAAAAAAAAATATAGAGCCCAAGGTGGAGAGCCCCGGTGCAGGGGGAATAAAAAGACTGGTGGGAGCACGGGTTAAAAAGAGATAAGAGACAGGGGAGAGCCATTGGCAGAGAGAAATAGAGACGGGTGGAGAGCACTGGTCAAAAGGAAAAAAGAGAACAGGGGAAAAGCACAATTGCAGAGAGAAAAAAAGAGACAGGGGGGAAGCACGGGTGCAGAGAGAAATAGAGAAAGGTGGAGAGCACTTTTGCAGAGAAAAAAATAAGACGGGGGTTGGGAGGCCTTTTTGGGGGAGGGGATAAAAGACACATGGGGACACGGTGCGAAGAAAAAAAGAACAGGTGGAGAACATTTTGGTCAGGAGATAAAAGAGATTGGTTTGGAGAGAAATGGGGGGAAAGAGGGGAAAAAAAGACAGGTGGAGAGCACTGGTGAAAGGGGAGATATAGACACAGGGGGAAGGGCACTGGGGGCAAGAGATATAGAGCCCAGGGGGGAAAAGCACGGGTGCGAAAAGATATAGAGACGGGTGGAGAGCACTGTGTAAAAAATATAGAGACAGGGGAGACACTGGGGCAGGGGGGGGGTTAAAGAGCCCAGGGTAAGCACTGGTGCAGGGTAAAAAAAGACACGGGGTGGAGAGCACGGGGTCCCGAGGTGATATAGAAACATTTGGAACACGGTGCAAGTGATATAACACAGGGGGAGGGTATTTGGTGAAAGGTGAAAAAAGACAAAATTTGAGAGCACTGGTGCAGAGAGATATAGACACAGGGGGAAAGCACTGGTGTAAGAAGATATAGAGACGGGTTGGAGAGCACTGGGCAGAGTGATAAAGAACAGGGGGAGGGAAACCGGTGAAAGGGGCGAAAAAGAGAAAGGGGAGCACGGGTAAAAGAGAGATATAGAGACAGCTGGAGTGCACTTTTAAGGGGAGATATCCCGGAAGCAAAGGGTTTAATCCAGCACTCAAGGACGTGGGTTTAAAATTTTTGTAGAAAACGTGTTCCCTTTTTAAAATTGAAGAATTTAAAAAGAAAAGTTTAAAAAAAAACCAAAAAAATGCAAGTAAACTTCCCTTGCATTTTTTGGATTGTTTTTTAATCATGTTTTTTTAAAATACTTCAAAAAAGATTTAAAACCACGTTTTCTTAAAAATTTTAAATCCTACGTCCTTTTAGTGCGGTTTAACCTTCGCTTCCAGTTTGCAGAGTGTTCTCATCCCAGCCCAGGATGATCTTTCCCGGCACCGCCCTTTGGTTTAAAAGGCCCAGCTGTATAACCCCCTTAAATACCCAAAATTCCGGGAGCTGTACTCGTTACCCTTCTTTTCTATATAAAGGGGAGATAAAAGCACAGTGGAGAAACACTGGTGCAAGAGATATAGACACAGGGGAAGGGACGGTGCAGAAGATATAGACAACCGGGGAGAGCACTGGTGCAGAAGTTTTTAACACAGGTGGAGAGCACGGGGTGAAAGAAAAGATAAGACACGGTGGAAAACACGGTGAAAGAAGATATAAAACACAGGTGGGGGGCCCAACTTGCAGAAAAGATATAGACACGGGTGGAAGACACGGGTGAAAAGAGAAAAAGACCCCCAGGGGGGAGAACACGGGTTTGTAGAGAGATAAAAGACTAAAGGTGGAGACACTGGTGAAAAAGAGTTAAAGACACAGGTGGAGAGCACGGGTTGAAGAGAGATATAGACACGGGTTGGGGGGAAACGGTTTGCAGAGTAATAAAAGACACAGGGGGAGGGCACTGGTTTAAAAAGGATATAACACATTTGGAGAGCACTGTTGCAAAAAGGGGAATAAAGAGACAGGGGAGAGCACTGGTGTAGAGAATAAAACACAGGGGGAAAAGGGGTAGGGGTGCAGGGAGATATAGACACAGGTGGAGAGCACTGGTGCAGAGAGATATAGACACAGGTGGAGGGCACTGGTGCAGAGTGATATAGACACAGGTGGAGGGCACTGGTGTAGAGTGATATAGACACAGGTGGAGAGCACTGCGGTCCACTGCACCTTCAGTGTCAATCGGATGATGTGACATAGATTTGTAGTTCTGGGCGCTTTGTGATGAGCATCCTGATAGCGGCAGCGCCCGGATCCTCCTAATCCCTCTGTTCTTGGTCTTGTGTGACCTTTGCAGAGATCTTATATGTGCGTAATAAAAGCCTCAGCCGCGCTGCTTCCGTCACTGAGGACGCGGCCGCATCGCAGGTAGAGGCTGTGACACCTGAAAGTAAATAGCAAGTGTATCCTCGATATCAGAGACAGACTGAGAATGGGGAAGTAGTACTGTGCAACGGTCCGCATCCAGCACAGAGAGGGACAATCAGTCCCACTGTCCTTGGCGGCATACGGAGAGGTCTAACCGAGCACTGCAGCCAACGTAACGGGAAGTTGTACTCAGCATTGTCCATGTAACAGATGGATTATTACTCCCAGGATATAGGACAGGGGAAGTGATACTGTGCAATAGTCTGCATATAGAGAGCTAACCGAGCACTGCAGCCGATGTAAGGAGAAGTTGTACTCAGCATTGCCCATGTAATAGATGAATTATTATTCCGAGGATATGGGACAGGAGAAGTGGTACTGTGCAATGGTCTGCATATAGAGAGCTAACCAAGCACTGCAGCGGACGTAATGGGAAGTTGTACTCAGCATTGCCCATGAAATAGATGAATTATTCCTCCCAGGATATGGGACAGGAGAAGTGGTACTGTGCAACGGTCCGCATCCGGCATAGATAGTGACAATCAGTCCCGCTGTCCTGGGCGGCATACGAAGTGGTACTGTGCAATGGTCTACATATAGAGAGCTAACCGAGCGCTGCAGCCAACGTAGCGAGAAGTTGTACTCAGCATTGTCCATGTAATAGATTACTCCTCCCAGCATACAGTTCTGAGAATCACATCACTTATTCAGTATAAAACAGAGGCTCCTGTCAGTGGTCACAAGATAGGAAGTGGTAATGGGCAGAAGAGTCCAGATGCTTTGGCTGTGTGGCCCTGGAGTAGGAGAAGTTGTACTGTGCACCATCTCTATGTACAGGGCGCTGGGGTTCAGTAGGAAGCGCTCCACCATTTCTATGCAGGGGCGTTTGGGGTTTCAGTGGACGGGGCCTCCCTTTCTCTATGCAAGGGCGTGGGGTTCAGTAGGCGCGCCCATATTCTTTGCACAGGGCGCGGGGGTTAAAGGTAGGACGCGCTTCCCCCATCTTATAAACAGGGCGGGGGGTTTAAGTAGGACGCGTCCCTATCTTATGACAGGGCGCGGGGGGGTTCGGGTTAGGACGCCCCCCCATTTATCTCTTGAAACGGGGCGCGGGGGTTTTCCAGTGGGACGGTAAAAAACCCCATTTTATGCACAGGGTGCGGGGGTTTCCCAGTAGGACCCCACCCCACCTCTCTTTTTGCACAGGGCGCGGGGGGATCGAAAGGCGCGCTCCCCCAATCTCTTTGCACAGGGGCGTTTGGGGTTAAAGTAGGCCCGCGCCCCACCTTCTCTATGCACAGGGCGTGGGGTTCATTAGGACCCCGCTCCCCCAAATTTTATCCCACAGGGCGCTGGGGTAAAAGTAGGACGGCTCCCCCAATCTTTAGCACCAGGTGTGGGGTTCAGTGGGCGCCCCCCCCATTATTTTATACACAGGGGCCTGGGGTTTCAGTAGGACGCGTTTCACTTTTTTCTATGCACGGGGGTTTTTTGGGGTTTCCCCTTTTTAGGACGCGCTCCCCCATCTCTATGCACAGGGCGTTTGGGGTTCGGGAAAGGACGGGGCCCCGTTTTCTATATCCCACAGGGCGTTTGGGGTTCAGTAGGACGCGTTTCCGCCATCTCTATGCAAAGGGGCGGGGGTTTTTTGTAGGACGCGCTCCGCCATCTCTATGCACAGGGCGCTGGGGTTCGTGGGGGAACGCGCCCGCCATCTCTTTTTCCAGGGCGCGGGGGGTTTCATTTAGGACGCGCTTCCCTTTCTATGAAAAGGGCGCGGGGGTTTTAAGAAAGGAAAGGCGCTCCGCCATCTCAAATGCACAGGGCGCGGGGGTTATTTTGGACGCGCTCTGCCTTTTCTTTGAACGGGGCCCGCGGGGGTTTAAAGTAGGACGCATCCCCATCTCCATGCACCGGGCGCTGGGGCTCAGAAGGACGCGCTCCGCTATCTCTATGCACAGGGCGCTGGGGTTCAGTAGGACGCGCTCCACCATCTCTATGCACAGGGCGCTGGGGTTCAGTAGGACGCGCTCCACCATCTCTATGCACAGGGCGCTGGGGTTCAGTAGGACGCGCTCCACCATCTCTATGCACAGGGCGCTGGGGTTCAGTAGGACGCGCTCCAGTATCTCTATGCACAGGGCGGGGGGGGTTCAGAAAGGACCGCTTCCCCCTCTCTATCCCAACGGGGGGTCCCTTTGGGGTTCAGTAGGACCGCTCCCCCCTTCCTTGCACAGGGCGGGGGGGTTCAGTAGGACGCCCCTCCGTATCTCTATGCCCCGGGGCCCGCGGGGTTTTTTCAGTAGGACGCGCTCCGCCATCTCTATGCACCGGGCCCCGGGGGTTTCGTAGGACGCGCTCCCCCAATCTCTTGCAAAGGGGGGCGGGGGTTTCCGTTGGAAACGCGCTCCCCCTTTCTCTTTGAAGGGGCCGCTGGGGTTCGTAGGACCCCGCTTGCCCATTCAAAAGCAAAAGGGCGCTGGGGTTCGGGTGGGACCCCCTTCCCCCATCTCTATCCCACGGGGTCCCGGGGGTTCAGTAGGAGCGCCCCGCTATCTCTTTGCAAAGGGCGTGGGGTTCGTAGGACCGCCCTCCTTATCTCTATGCACAGGGCGGGGGGTTCAGTAGGACGCCTCCGTTTATCTCTATGCACGGGCGTTTGGGGTTTTCAGTAACGCGCCCCGTTTTTCTCTATGCACGGGGGCCGGGGCTTGGGGTTCTGTAGGATGCGCTCTTCCATCTCTATGCACGGGGGCCGGTTGGGGTTCATTTAGGACGCGTTTCCAAACCTTTCTCTATGCCGGGGGCGCTGGGGTTTTTCAGTTAGGTTTGCGCCCCAAACTATTTTTATGACAGGGCGGGGGGGTTTCCAGTAGGCGCGCTAAATTTTTCTTAGGAAAAGGGCGCCTGGGGTTAGTGGGAAACGCGCTCCCCCATCTCTTTCCCCACAGGTTGGGGGGTTCATTTGGACGCGTTTACCCCCTTTTATGCCAGGGCGCTGGGGTTCAGTAGGACGCGCTCCGCCATCTTTTATGAAAGGGCGGGGGTTGGGGTTTTAGAGGCACGCCCCAACCATCTCTATGCACAGGGCGCTGGGGTTCGTAGGAGGGCCCTTCCCCCAATCTCTATGCACAGGGCGGGGGGGTTTCCCAAGTGGGTGCCGCTCCGCCCATTTCTATCCCACGGGCGCTGGGGTTCAGTAGGACGGCTCTACCTTTTCCCTATGCACAGGGCGCTGGGGTTCGGGGTAGGACGCGCTCCACCATCTTTTATAAACAGGGCGCTGGGGTTCGTGGGAAACGCGCTCTCCCAAATTCTTTTGCACAGGGGGGCGGGGTTCGTTGGACGCGCTCTACCATCTCTATGAAAGGGCGCGGGGGTTTTCGGAGGACCCCGTCCGCTATCTCATGCACGGGGGGCTGGGGCTCGTAGGACGCGCTCCGCTATTCTATGCACAGGGCCCGGATGGGGGGGTTCAGTAGGACGCGTTTTAAAATCTCTTTTGCACAGGGCTCTGGGGCTCAGTAGGACGCGCTCCACCATCTCTATGCACAGGGCGCTGGGGTTCAGTAGGAGGCGCTCCACCATCTCTATGCACAGGGCGGGGGGGTTCGTGGGCCCGCGCCCCCGTATCTCTATGCACGGGGTGGGGTTCAGTAGGAGCCCCTCTACCTTTCTCTATGACAGGGCGGGGGGTTTCAGTAGACCCCGGTTTTTCTCCATCTCTTTTCCCACAGGGCGCTGGGGTTCCCGGGTGGGACGCGCCCCCACTATCTCTATGCACAGGGGGGCTGGGGTTCAGTAGGACGGGGCTTTTACATCTCTATGCACAGGGGCGGGGGGTTCGTAGGACGCGCTTACCATCTCTATCCCAAAGGGCGATGGGGGTCTTTTAGGACCGTTTCCACCATCTCTTCCCACAGGGCGAGGGGGTTTCGGTGGGGACGCGCTCCGCCATCTCTATGCCCCCGGCGCGGGGGTTTTAAGTAGGCCCGCGTTTTTACCATCTTATCCCAAGGGCGCGGGGGGTTTCAGTAGGACGCGTTTTAAACCATCTCTATGCAAAAGGGCGCGGGGGGTTCAGTAGGACGCGCTTTTCCCAAATTCTTTTCCCACAGGGCGTGGGGTTAAAGGGGGACACGCTCCGTCATTTTTTAAAAAACGGGGGCGCGGGGGGTTCTTTTTTTGGGGGGGGGGGGACGCGCTCCGTTTTATCTTATGCACAGGGTGTGGGGTTCAGTAGGACCGTTTTTCCATCTCTATGCACAGGGGGGGGGGTTCATTTTGGACCCCGCCTCTCCCATCTCTTCTCCCCCAGGGCGTGGGGTTTCAGTAGGACGCGCCCCCTTTTTTCCCATTTTCTTTTGCACGGGCGCGGGGGTTTTCAGTAGGACGCGTTTTTCCATCTCTATGCACGGGCGCGGGGGTTTCAGTTAGGAAGCCCCTTCCCTTCTCTTTTGAAACAGGGGGGCGGGGGTTTCATTTGGACGCGTTTCTCCCATCTCTTGCACAGGGTGCTGGGGGGGTTCATTAGGACGCGCCCCTTCCATCTCTTTTTGCCGGGCGTGGGGTTCAGTTGGGAGGGGGGCTTTAACCTTTCTTTTTCCACAGGGGGGGCTGGGTTCAGTTAGGACGCCTCCCGCTTCTCTATGCACAGGGCGCTGGGGTTCAGTAGGACACGCCCCGCCATCTCTATGCACAGGGCGCTGGGGTTCAGTAGGACGCGCTCCACCATCTCTATGCACAGGGCGCTGGGGTTCAGTAGGACGCGCTCCACCATCTCTATGCACAGGGCGCTGGGGTTCAGTAGGACGCGCTCCGCCATCTCTATGCACAGGGCCCCGGGGTTTTCGTGGACGCGCTCCACCTTTCTCTATGCCCCGGGCGGGGGGTTTCCCTTTAGGAGCGCTCCACCATCTCTCATAACAGGGCGCTGGGGTTCAGTAGGACGCTCCAGTACCCTTTTATGCACGGGCCCGGGGGGTTTTCAGTAGGACGCGCCACCCATCTCTATGCAGAGGGGGGGTTTGGGGTTTTTTCAGTAGGCCCGCGCTCCGCCATCTCTATGCACAGGGCGCTGGGGTTCATTTGGGGACGCGCTCCACAAAATTCTTATGCACAGGGCGCTGGGGTTCAGTAGGACGCGCTCTGCCATCTCTCCGCTTCTAAATAATGAGGTCATGATATTTTCCCTTTTCCGCACAGGATTCTTCTTCTCTCCGGTTTCCTTCCTGACGTCACATGTGTCCCGCACAGAGGCCAACAGTCCCCCGGGTGATTTAGGTTTTGCGAGTTTCCTTTTTGTCGGGTTTTCCCTACAAACTGAATGTGTTTTTGGTATCTGCTGGGGGAAAAAGCTGTGTGACCCCCCCGGGGATGTCGCCTCCATGATCGGGGGGCCCCATAGAGGTTGTGCTTTTTTAGAGCCCCGCAGAAACTCCCGTTCGGGGCCCTTGGGGGGGAGAGTGAGTGGGCCAAAGTTCTACAGAAAAATAAGGGGACGCATCCATCACTTCTATTTAACGGGGGTTTATAGTAATTCTTTAATATAAATGCACATATTTTTTTTATAACCACATATTTTAAAAATAGCAAAATTGTCCAGAATGGGGTACCCTGCACCTCGGGGGCCTCCCTTTTTCCTTGTCTGTAGACCCTTTGAACCTCCCTTTTCCTTGTGTTGACCTGCGCCTCCCTGTCCTTGTCTTTAGATCCTGCGCCTCCCTGTCCTTGTCTTTAGATCCTGCGCCTCCCTTGCCCTTTTGGTCTTTTAGTTTTCCTGCGCCCCCTTGTCCTTTTGTCTTTTGATCAGGGCCCCTCCCTTTTCCTTGTTTTGTAGATCCTGCGCCCCCAAATGCCCTTGTTTTGTAGATCCTGCGCCCCCTTGGTTCATTTTTCGTAGATCCTGCGCCTTTTGTCCTTTTTGGGTAGACCCTGCGCCCCCCTTTTTCCTTGTCTTTTGACCCCTCCCGCCCCTTGTCCTTTTTGGGTAGACCCTGCGCCTCCCGTCCTTGTTGTTAGACCCCTGCGCCCCCCTGTCCTTGTTTTTGATCCGGGGGCCCCCGGGTCCTTGTCGTAGTTTCCTGCGCCCCCCTTTTGCCCCTTGTCTGTAGATCCTGCGCCTCCCTGTCCTTGTCTGTGGTATCCTGCGCCTCCCTGTCCTTGTCTGTTGACCTGCCCCCTCCCTGCCCTTGTTTTTAGATAATGCCCCCCTCCCTTTTCCTTTTCTGTATATCCTGCGCCTCCCTGTCCTTGTCTGTAGATCCTGCGCCTCCCTGTCCTTGTTTGTAGATCCTGCGCCTCCTCCCCGGGCCGCCTGTAAAATCCTGCGCCCCCTGTTTTGGGTTCGGGTGGTATCCTGCGCCTCCTGCCCTTGTTTTTAGATCCTGCGCCCCCCCCTGTCCTTGCTGTGGGGGGGATCCTGGGGCCTTTCCCTTTGTCCTTGTTGTAGGTCCTGCGCCCCCCTGCCCTTTCTGTGACCCGCCCCTCCCTGCCCTTTTGTCTGTAGACCCTGCGCCCCCCTGCCCTTTGTTGTAGATCCTGCGCCCCCCTGCCCTTGTCTTTTGCCCTGCCCCTCCCTGCCCCTTGTCTTTTAGATCCTGGGGCTCCCTGTCCTTTTTTGAAGATCCTGCCCCCTCCCTGTTTTGTCTGTGGGACCCTGCGCCCCTCCCTGTCCTTGTCTGTAGATCCTGCGCCTCCCTGTCCTTGTCTGTAGATCCTGCGCCTCCCTGTCCTTGTCTGTAGATTCTGCGCCTCCCTGTCCTTGTCTGTGGATCCTGCCCCCTTCCCTGCCCTTGTTGAAGTTTCCTGCCCCCTCCCTGCCCTTGTCTGTAGCCCTCCCCCTTCCCTGTCCTTGCTTTTTAACCCTGGGGCCCCCCCTTTGTCCCTTGTCTGTGGACCCTGCGCCTCCCTTTTCCTTGTTTTGAAAGGAATCCTGCCCCTCCGGGCGTTGTCTGTAGATCCTGCGCCTCCCTGTCCTTGTCTGTAGATCCTGCGCCTCCCTGTCCTTGTCTGTAGATCCTGCGCCTCCCTGTCCTTGTCTGTAGATCCTGCGCCTCCCTGTCCTTGTCTGTAGATCCTGCTCCTTCCAGGCTCCTCGGAGTCCATCACTTAGTCCTATATACAAGTAGCCCCTGGCAGTGCCCGGTCCTCGGGGTTCAGTAACTCTGGGGGTTCAGTTTATGCCACTTGGTCACCACTTTTTCGGGGTGGCTGATGGTGTCCGTCCACTGGTCGGCGGCCTCGCTGCTGTTACTGTCGTGCTGACCCAAAGACCGGGGGGGCCAAAAGGGAAAAGGGAAACGTAAAAGGTGTGCTGGATCCCTTGTCTATTGACCTTGGAGTGGACCTTTTCGGGTATTGCCCCTAAAAGTGACCCCTTGTATTGCCTGATAGTGACCCCTTGTATTAAAACCCCTAATAGGGGAACCCCTTTTGTTTTGACCCTGTTTGTGACCCGATAGTAAACCCCTCTGTATTGCCCTAAAAAGTGACCCCAATAGTGCCCTCTCTGTTTTGGGCCCCTTGATAGTGCCCCCCTTGTTTTGCCCCCTGATAGTGATCCCGATAGTGTCCCCTCAGTATTGACCCTGATAGTGACCCCGGATAGGCCCCCTCTGTATTAAAAACCAAAATAGTGTCCCCTCAGTATTGACCCTGATAGTGACCCCGATAGTGACCCCTCTGTATTGACCCTGAAAGTGACCCCGATAGTGACCCCTCTGTATTGACCCTGATAGTGACCCCTCAGTATTGACCCTGATAGTGATCCCGATAGTGACCCCGATAGTGACCCCTCTGTATTGAACCTAATAGTGACCCCACTGTATTGACCCTGATAGTGAACCCGATAGTGACCCCGATAGTGACCCCTGTATCCCCTGTAGTGACCCCGATAGTGCCCCTCGTATTGACCCGGTAGTGACCCCTCGTTTTGACCCTGATGTGATCCTGATAGTTCCCTCAGTTTGACCCTGATAGTGCCCCCATATGCCCCCTTGTATTGCCCCTGAAAGTACCCCGAAGGACCCCGGTATTGACCCCGATAGTGACCCCTCTGTATTGACCCTGATAGTGATCCCGATAGTGACCCCTCTGTATTGACCCCGGTAGTGACCCCTCTGTATTGACCCCGGTAGTGACCCCTCTGTATTGACCCTGATAGTGACCCCTCTTTTTTGCCCCTGATAGTGACCCCTCTGTATTGACCCCGGTAGTGACCCCTCTGTATTGACCCTGATAGTGACCCCGATAGTGACCCCTCTGTATTGACCCTGATAGTGACCCCGATAGTGACCCCTCTGTGTTGACCCTGATAGTGACCCCGATAGTGACCCCCCCTTTTGACCCTGTAGGCCCCCTCAGTATTGCCCCAAAAGTGACCCCGGTAGTGACCCCTCTGTATTGACCCTGATAGTGACCCCTCTTTTTTGCCCCAGATAGTGACCCCTCAGTATTGACCCTGATAGTGAACCCGATAGTGACCCCTCTGTATTGACCCCCGGTAGGCCCCCCTTGTTTTGCCCCCGTAGTGACCCCTTGATTGACCCTGATGTGACCCTCTTTTTTGCCCTGTAGGACCCCTCTGTTTGCCCCCCGATGTACCCCTCTGTTTTGACCCCCCGGTAGGACCCCTGTATTGACCCGGGTAGGGGCCCCCTCTGTATTGCCCCGATAGTGACCCCTTTTGTTTTGCCCCTGATGGGGGACCCCTTTTGGGGTTTCCCCTGGGCGGTTTTGTATATTTTTTCCTGTCTTTTAGCCTGGGGGGGGCGAGGGCAGATGTTCCCAGGACAGAGGCACCTGCGCCGGCTCCGTGCCGGGGATCGGGCGCCCGGAGCTGATTAACTTTCCTGGATGCAGTGGGAACCTGGCCTCTTCCCAATGGGGAGGAAAAGGGGGGGGCTGCCCCTTCCCGAAAACAGAGGGCCCCAGGTGTTCTGAAGAGCCCACGGGGACCGGTTTAAATTTTTAAATTGGGTTCAAAAAAACCAAATTAAAAAACTGCCCCTAAAGAAGAGTTTGGTTTCAGGAGGAAATTTGGGGGCCCCGGGGGTCCCGGCCGGGGGAAAAGGGTTTTCGGGGCTGCGGCCCCTGCAGCTGCAGGAGGTGACATTGGGGTGAGCGCCTCCCTGGCACGGGACGGCCCCGCCCTACGGCAAGGGGGGCCACGGTTTTCAGCGCGGGGGGTAGCCCCAAAATTTCCCAAATCATTGACGGGGGAATTTGAGGGCTGATTGAGGGCGGAGTGATCTGCCTCGGGGCACCGCCGTTTCTCCCCTTTGAGCTTGTTTGGTTTGGACCCTTAGGGTCTGCCTTTATTTTCCCTGGTGGGTCCCTCCACCCCTGGGCCCCGCACTTGTCCCCTCAGGATGGAGATCCGGTCACACTCCATTCTGCTCTATGGGAGATCCGGTCACACTCCATTCTGCTCTATGGGAGATCCGGTCACACTCCATTCTGCTCTATGGGAGAACTGGTCACACTCCATTCTGCTCTATGGGAGATCCGGTCACACTCCATTCTGCTCTATGGGAGATCCGGTCACACTCCATTCTGCTCTATGGGAGAACTGGTCACACTCCATTCTGCTCTATGGGAGAACTGGTCACACTCCATTCTGCTCTATAGGAGATCTGGTCGCACTCCATTCTGCTCTATGGGATATCCAGTCACATTCCATTCTTCTCTCTCTGGGAGATCCGGTCACACACCATTCTGCTCTATGGGAGAAACGAGGTCTCACACTCCATTCTGCTCTATGGGAGATCGGTCAACGTTCTCTCTAAATCCGTTCATTGCTCTATGGGAGATCCGGTCACACTCCATTCTACTCTATGGGAGATCCGAGTACAGCTCCCCGGTGAATGGAGAGTCACATCTGACCGGATCTCTCCAGAGGTGGAGTCTGTGTGCATCGTCTGCTGAGAAACATTTACAGCTAGTATTCTATCTGATGAGAGTTGTAGTCTGTGAAGAAGTGGTCTTGAACTGTGGGGTTCAAGCCTCTGTAATGAACGAGCACTATTGGGATCACTAGAGCAGTGTCCCTGGTGCTCCTCCTCACTGCACCACCATGATGCCATAGGGCATAATGGAGTGCAGTCTATAGGTGATATCTATAACCCAAGTGTCGTGCTCTTCCTCACTGCACCACCATAATGCCATGGGAGATAATGGAGTGCAGTCTATAGGTGATATCTATGACCCAGGTCCCAGGCTCCTCCTTACCGCACCATCATGGTGTCAGAGGTAATGGAGTGCAGTCTATAGGTGATATCTATACCTCACCGCACCACCATGGTGTCAGGGGTAATGGAGTGCAGTCTATAGGTGATATCTATAACCCAGCTCCCATGCTCCTCACCTCACCACCATGGTGTCAGGGGTAATGGAGAGCAGTCTATAGGTGATATCTATAACCCAATTCCGGGGCTCCTCCTCACCGCACCACCATGGTGTCAGGGGTAATGGAGTGCAGTCTATAGGTGATATCTATAACCCATGTCCCAGGCTCCTCCTCGCCGCACCACCATGGTGTCAGGGGTAATGGAGTGCAGTCTATAGGTGATATCTATAACCCATGTCCCAGGCTCCTCCTCGCCGCACCACCATGGTGTCAGGGGTAATGGAGTGCAGTCTATAGGTGATATCTATAACCCAGGTCCCGGGCTCCTCCTCGCCGCACCACCATGGTGTCAGAGGTAATGGAGTGCAGTCTATAGGTGATATCTATAACCCAATTCCCGGGCTCCTCCTCACCACACCACCATGGTGTCAGAGGTAATGGAGAGCAGTCTATAGGTGATATCTATAACCCAATTCCCGGGCTCCTCCTCGCGGCACCACCATGGTGTCAGGGGTAATGGAGTGCAGTCTATAGGTGATATCTATAACACATGTCCCAGGCTCCTCCTCGCCGCACCACCATGGGGTCAGGGGTAATGGAGAGCAGTCTATAGGTGATATCTATAACCCAAATCCCAGGCTCCTCCTCGCCGCACCCCATGGTGTCAGGGTAATGGAGTGCAGTCTATAGGTGATATCTATAACCCATGTCCCAGGCTCCTCCTCGCCGCACCACCATGGTGTCAGGGGTAATGGAGTGCAGTCTATAGGTGATATCTATAACCCATATCCCAGGCTCCTCCTCGCCGCACCACCATGGTGTCAGGGGTAATGGAGTGCAGTCTATAGGTGATATCTATAACCCATATCCCAGGCTCCTCCTCGCCGCACCACCATGGTGTCAGGGGTAATGGAGTGCAGTCTATAGGTGATATCTATAACCCATGTCCCAGGCTCCTCCTCGCCGCACCACCATGGTGTCAGGGGTAATGGAGTGCAGTCAATAGGTGATATCTATAAACCCATACCCAGGCTCCTCCTCGCCGCACCCACCATGGTGTGCAGAGGGTATGGATTTGCAGTCTATAGGGGATATCTATAACCCAATTCCCGGGCTCCTCCTCCCCTCACCACCATGGTGTCAGAGGTAATGGAGAGCAGTCTATAGGTGATCTCTATAACCCTATTCCCGGTCTCCTACTCGCGGCACCACCATGGTGTCAGGGGTAATGGAGTGCAGTCTATAGGTGATATCGTTAACCCATGTCCCAGGCTCCTCCTCGCCGCACCACCATGGTGTCAGCGGTAATGGAGTGCAGTCTATAGGTGATATCTATAACCCATGTCCCGGGCTCCTCCTCACTCATGCAGTGCAGTCCATACAGGTGACTTGTGGGAGCCCCCTGCAGGCTGCGTCCTTGCTCACTGCTCCCATTAGCCTGGGGTGGGTTGTGTTCCCTTTGTCAGGGGTAAGCTAATCCTTCTGGTTACACTGACACTTTGCCTCCGCCATCTTTCGCGGTGCACAATGGATGAATGGCTTCTATAGCAGGGAGAGGCGTAATGTATACAGCTGACATTTCCTTCTCCTCAGAAAGAAGCTTTTTAGGGAGGGTAAGCTGATCTCCCGGTCCCGTCCCTCGGGTGCTGCGTCCTCGCCTCATGAAAGGGAGGTTTGTGCCTGGTCCCAGGAGGCAGACGATACGGGGTGACGTGTTACCGGCTGCGTCCAAATGTCATGGATCTCGCACGGGGCTTAAATATCTGCAAACGGGGCTTCCTGTGGCCCTGAGAGTACAGGGGCCAGGAGGGAAGGGGAGCACAGGCTTCTGCTGACTGCACCCACCGGTCGCACGGAGCGTCCATCCAGAAAACACTTCCAAAATCACAATCCTCCAGTTCATAAATACTGATTATCTGCTCCTGGGAAAGCTGGGTGACCACTGCTGTGTGGTCCCAAATGTTTTCAGAAATTGGCTTTCCCGGGCCCTGATGGGCAGGTCTGTCCTAAATGTAGTATGGCATCTTCCTCTCCTGTGTGGACTGTAATAGCTCCATACTGTCACCCAGCTTTCCCAGACCCTGATGGGCAGGTCTGTCCTATATGTAGTATGGCGTCTGCCTCGCCTGTGTGGACTGTAACAGCTCCATACTGTCACCCAGCTTTCCCGGACCCTGATGGGCAGATCTGTCCTAAATGTAGTATGGCATCTTCCTCTCCTGTGTGGACTGTAATAGCTCCATACTGTCACCCAGCTTTCCTAGACCCAGATGGGCAGATGTGTCCTATATGTAGTAAGGCGCCTGCCTCTCCTGTGTGGGTTGTAATAGCTCCATACTGTCACCCAGCTTTCCTAGACCCAGATGGGCAGATCTGTCCTATTATTGAAAAAGGCGCCTGCCCTCCTTGTGGGTTTTAATAGCCCATACTGTCCCCACTTTCCGGACCCTGAGGGCAGGTTTTTCCTATATTTATTTTGGGCTCTGCCCTTTTGGGTGGGGCTGTAATTTCCCATATGTACCCAGTTTTCCCCAGACCATGAGGGGCAATCGTCCATATGTAGTTGGCCTTCACCTCTTCTGTGTGGGCTGTAATAGCTCCATACTGTCACCCAGCTTTCCCAGACCCTGATGGGCAAAAATCTTTTCATAGTAGTATGGGTCTCCCTCCTGTGTGGACAAAAATACTCCATACGTCACCATTTTCCCGGACCCTGATGGCAGATCTGTCCTAAATGTATTGGCACTTCCTCTCCTGTGGGATGTAATAGCTCCAATGTCCCCCAGTTTTCCCAGCCCCGATGGGAGGCTGTCCTATATGAGTATGGCGTCGCCCCCCTGTGTGGATGAAAACAGCTCCATACGGCCCCCACTTTCCCGGACCCTGAGGGCAGATCTTCCTAAATGTAGTATGGATTTCCTCCCCTGTGTGGACTGTAATAGCTCCATACTGTCCCCCAGCTTCCCAAGCCCCAGTGGGCAGATGTGCCCTATATGAGAAAGGGCCCCTTCCTTGTGGGTTGTAATAGCTCCATACTGTCACCCAGCTTTCCTAGACCCAAATGGGCAGATGTTGTCCTTTTTGTAGGGGGCGCCTCCCTTTCCCCTTGTGGGTTTTTAATAGTCCATCTGTCCCCCATTTTCCCGGCCCCTGATGGGAGGTTTTTCCCCATATTTAGTATGGCGTTCCTCTTTTGTGTGGGGCTGTAATTTTCCATACTGTCCCCGGGCTTTCCCAGCCCATGATGGGCAGATCGCCCTATATGTGTAGGGCCCTTCACCTTTCTGTGTGGGGCTGAAATAGCTCCATCTGTCCCCCAGCTTTCCCAGACCCGATGGGAGATTGTTCTATATGTAGTATGGGTTCTGCCTCCCGTGTGGACTGAATACTCATATTTGTCACCAGCTTTCCCGGGGACCCTGATGGGCAGATCTGTCCTAAATGTAGTAGGGCATCTTCTCTCCTTGGGGACTGTAATAGTCCATACTGTCCCCAGTTTCCCCCCCCGATGGGCGGGTTGTCCTTATTAGTAGGCGTCTCCCTCGCCTGTGTGGACTGTAAGCCCATAGGTCCCCCAGTTTTCCCCGGACCCTGTGGGCAATTTCCTAATGTAGTATGGCATCTTCCTCCCGTGTGGACTGAAAATAGCTCCATACTGTCACCCAGCTTCCTAGCCCCGGGGGAGGGAGATGTTCCTATATGTAGTAAGGCCCTCCTCTTTTGGTGGGTTGAATAGCTCCATACTGTACCCAGTTTTCCAGACCCAGATGGGCAGTGTGCCTATAGTAGTAAGGCGCGCCCTCCTGTGTGGGTTGTAATGCTCCATACTGTCCCCCATTTTCCTAACCAGATGGGAGATTGTCCTATTGTAGTAAGGCGCCTGCCTCTCCTGTGTGGGTTGTAATAGCTCCATATGTCACCCAGCTTTCCCGGACCCTGATGGGCAGGTCTTTCCTATATTTTAGGCGTTGCCTCTTTTTGTTGGCTTAAATTTCTCCAACTGTCACCCAGCTTCCCCCAACCTGAGGGAGATCTTCCTATTGTTATGGCCTTCCCCTTTTGTGGGGGCTGAAATAGCCCCAAACTGTCCCCCCTTTCCCAACCCGATGGGCAGATCTGTCCTATATGTAGTATGGCGTTCGCCTCTCCTGTGTGGGCTGTAATTTCTCCATACACTGTTACCCAGCTTTCCCAGACCCCGATGGGCAGATCTGTCCTATATGATATGGTTTTCGCCTCTCCTTGTGGGCGAATTTCTCCATAAGCCACCCCTTTCCCAGACCTGACGGCAGAGGGGGGGGGCGCACTCTCCAGTGCTGCGGTGAATCTGCCTGCTGACCTTTGTGCGCCCTTATGTGATTTTGCACAATTCCAGGAAATAAGTCAAAAGTTGAGCTGTTCTTGGCTCGGCGCGCGGCTGGCGATTGACGTGTTGCCCGTTAGGATGTGATCATCACTCCCATCATCCTGTTGTTTGCTGGCGGGCCCACACCCGAGTTTCGGATGCGGCTAAGACGCTGATGGTTTTTCTGCCCGGACGTGCCGGGGCCCCTGTGAGACAAAAAAAGGGCCAAGAGCCCCCTGGTGCTACCCCGGTACCGCCCTGTATGACCCCCCCTGACCGTGTGGGTTTAAACCCTATTAAAAGGGGCTATAGACCTAGTGGTAGCGCCAGCGTCGGGGGGAGGATGTTCCCCACTATCTTATCTCCTTCCTCTTATGGGGTCGCTGAGACTTGTTTTTTTTCGCCTCTTTTATTAAGGGGGGTTTTTTCCTAAAAGATTCAGTTCCTCAGTCCTGTTTTTTGGTTTCCCCTTTTAATTCAGGGGGTTTTACTGGCTTCTACTAGGCTGCAGTAAGAAGCCCGGGCTGTAGTATAGGACAATTGGAGCCAAACAGGGAGATAGAACAGGTCTGTACTTAGCGACCACAGGACTGATACAGCCCCTACAAAAGGGGGGTTTTTCAGAAGGTAGGACACTGGAATGGACATATATTTTCAAAGGACTTGTTTTTTTTAAGATCTTTAAATAAAAAAACGCGATCCCTGATGAGACAACCCCCTTTAAATCAGGGGGTTTTGTACAGAAGGTAATCGATGACTACAGAGCAGCTTAAAATACCCCGGGGTTAAGGGGGACCTCTGACCTCTCCTTACAGCAATTCTGGAGCCTCTTCTCTTATATCTCTGTACGGTTGCTCTGTTATTCCTCCTACAAACCTATTACTGAATCAGTCAGATGGGTGTGTTACCACTCCAGTTGTCAAAGGGGTGTGTCCTGCACTCACTGACTGTCAGCACTGATTGGACAATGTCAGACTTCAGCCACCCCCTCCAATTGGTGATGCCCGGCTGACAGATTGGGGATGAATTTCCAGGAGGAATAACAGAGGAACAGCACAGTGTAATGAGAGTAGCGGCCCGAGGACTGTTATGGGGAGTACAGTGATTTACTGAAGCAGACGAGTGACGGGCTCCGCGCCGCCCTTACCTGTCCGCCGAACGGTGTCCGCCGCACGGAGCTGCGACTGTACAGCTTTCTCAGGAAGTTAATCCCCTCCTCCTTCTGCGACACCGGGAAAATCATGGTCTCCCCCCAGTTCACCTGGGAGTTGGAAATCTTCAGCGGCCGCGTCTTCTTCTTGTAGAGCAGGCCCTCCGTGCTGAACATCTCGGCCTTGACGTAGAAGTCTGCAGAGATGGAGGAGACGGCTGTGACTGGGGGTCCGGGCCTCTGAGGCCCCCGTGATATTGCCTGACCTCCCGTGTCGTGTGCTCGTACATTTATCCGCATTATACTCCATTGGCCTCTTGACCACCCCGGCCCCTCTGTCGTATGTGACACTGTTCTGGGGCAAATACCTTCTAACACTTTGTAGCATCAGCTACATCATCATGGCTCTGTCTCTCCAAGATCATGGAAAAATGTATAGAAAGCTACAGATCCCGGTGTAGCCCTACGGCTCCTACCACATCTCAGCACCAGTCTGAGTTATTAAGCACGGCCCACAGTAACAATGCCCACCAGTGTGCTAAAAGATGGCCGCCCTATGGCTCCAACCACATGGGATAAGAGATGGCTGCCCTATGGCTCCACCCACATGGCCTAAGAGATGGCCGCCTACGGCTCCACCCACATGTCCTAAGAGATGGCCGCCTACGGCTCCACCCACCTGACCTAAGAGATGTCCGCCTACAGCTCCACCCACATGGCCTAAGAGACAGTCGGCTTATGGCTCTAACCACATGGGATAAGACATGGCTTCCCTATGGCTTCTACCACATGGGATAAGACATGGCTGCCCTATGGCTCCTACCACATGGGATAAGACATTGCTGCCTTATGGCTCCTACCACATGGGCTAAAAGATGGCTGCCCTATGGCTCCTACTACATGCGCGAAAAGATGGCCGCCCTACGGCTCCTACCACATGGGCTAAGAGATGGCCGCCCTATGGCTCCTACCACATGGGCTAAAAAATGTCCTTCCTATGGCTCCAACCACATGAGCTAAGAGATGGCCACCTAGGGCTCCAAACATATGGACTAAGAGATGGCTGCTACCACATGGGCTAAGGGTTGACTGCCCTATGGCTCCTACTTCATGGGCTTAAAAATGGCTGACCTATGGCTCCTACCACATGGGCTAAAAGATGGTCAACCTACCGGTCCAACCACATGAGCTAAGAGATGGCCAACTACAGCTCCAAACATATGGGCTAAGAGATGGTTGCCCTAAGGCTCCTACCACATGGGCCAAGAGATGGGTGCCTATGGCTCCAACCACATGGGCTAAGGATGTAATCTGTGTGAATGTGCTGTAATTACTCAACATGGCCCCTGCTAACAATTGCCGCCAGCGGACTAGGGGATGCCGCCCCATGCCACCAGGGGCACTTGTACCAGTATTTCATGTTGGATTGTTAGAGACGTACTTATGGAGAGCGGCGTGGACGAGCTTGGCAGGTTTTGTGCCTTGAGGATTTGTAACTGAATCCTGCTGTTTATTGCCTGGAAACACGTCCCGATCAGGAGCTCCGCTTGACAGGCCTGGATAAACGGGCAAACAGAACACGGTGCACGTCAGCCGGGCAGACAATGGACCCTTGTAACACAAATATCATTCTGTACTCTACACCGCCTGGCACCACACTGGGCTAAATATATTAAAAACCCCATTTCTGATTACACCGGGTTCCCGTGCGCGGGCTGGTTAATTAAAATGGGAGGTGGGTGCATACGCCATGGACTTACTGTAAAAGTTATGGCTGAATTCATATTTCCAGAAGCTTCAAGTAATGGTCAAAGAGCTCCAGCTCTGAGGAAGAAGCTTCCAAACATAAACATGTTTACAGGGTCGTCTATTTCTTCCCAAACTATAATAATCAGATACTGGTGTCCAATGAAATGAAAACTGCCTATACAGGAACAACCTCCCTCCACTTGCAGAAAGCTTTGAAGGCACTCAGCTGAGAGGTTGCTCCAAACATCTTGGAGAACTAAACTCAGATTTTCTGTGGATGGAGCTGCTCGGATCCTTCTGTATTTTGTAAAAAATGTTGGGATTATGTGAAAGGGCAGAAAAACCCCGGGAGCTAACCCAAGAAGATCCGGTTTAGTTCCAAGGTTTTGGAGCAACCTCCCATCCAAGCTCCCTCATAACTAACTGAAAGTGGAGGAAGGTTGTTCCAAACATCTTGGAGAACTAAACTCTAAAGTGGATGAAGCTGCTGGGATCCTTTTGTCTCTTCACATAATCCCAGACAGTCTTAGAGTTAGAGACAGATCCGAGCAGTTCCATCCACAGAAGATCTGAGTTTAGTTCTCCAAGATGTTTGGAACAACCTTCCTCCACTTGCAGTTAGTTATGAGGGAGCTTGGATGGGTGGTTGCTCCAAACATCTTGGAGAACCAAACCCAGATCTTCTGAGGATGTAGCTTTCCGGATCTGAACAGCTCCATGCACAGAATGTCTGGACTTAGTTTTCCAAGATGTTTGGAGCAACCTCCCATCCAAGTTTCCTCATAACTAGCAGCAAGTGGAGAAAGGTTATTTCTGTGGATGGAGCTGCTGGGACCCTTCTGTCTCTTCACAAAGTCCCATGCAGACTTGAGTTAGAGACAGATCCGAGTAGCTCCATCCGCAGAAGATCTGAGTTTAGTTCTCCAAGATGTTTGGAACAACCTCCCTCCACTTGCAGTTGTTTATAAGGGAGCTTGCATAGGAGGTTGCTCCAAACATTTTGGAGAACTAAAACCAGATCTTCTGTGGATGTAGCTTTCCGAATCTGAGCAGCTCCATCCACAGAATATCTAGACTTGGTTCTCCAAGATGTTTGGAACAACCTCCCAGCCGAGCTCCCTCATAACTGTCTCCAAGTCCTAGAAGAAGTCAAACGGGGGAGGGGGAGGGTTTACCTTAAATATTGATTGGATTTAGATTTTTCTTGTGTTCATTCACTTTCCATTTTGATAATTGATAACAATAACCCATAACCCTTCAATGTCTCAAAGCTTCTGACTCTGCAGCATTTCCCACCTCTGCCCTAGACTTCTGCCCGGTCCTGTCTCTCCAGTGTGTGAGCCCTCACCAGAGCAGGTCCTGCAGCCCTATGCTTGGTGTGGCGGGCTCCAAGCCTACAGAGTCCCTGTGCAGATGCCCATGTGGCAGAGCAGAGCTGGCGCAGGAGGAGTTAAGCTCCATGTTGCAGGCTCTTTACTGTAGATAAGGAGGTTGAGTATCTGGTAAAGGTCAGACACACACAGCATAGAGCAAACAATTATATATCCATTAGCCGCACTGTAACATTCCAGCCGGGTCCTGTGTGCGGCCATAAAACACCAATAACTGTATATATGTGTATATATGGAAGTGTTTACACCCGCACCCACCACTGTAATGTGGCCCCGACTGACGTCACCCCGAGAATATTACACCTGAAAAGGCAAATACTGGACCCGGATCCCATCACAATCCCTGCGGCCGCCGCTTGTTTGGCTTCTGCTAGATTTATCGAAGAGTCTAGTGGAAAATCAACATTACGGTGAGAACAGGCTGAGAGCGGCACATTCCCACAACCACCTCCTCTCCTTATCTGCTTCCCGTATTTTTATAGCGCGACACGTCAGGAAACGGAGGGGTGATGGGTATACAAAGCCAAGTAGTCTAATGCCGATCCCCCATATACTGTAATCACATCTATAGGTGATGCCCCATATGCTATAATTACATCTATAGGCGATGCCCTATATGCTGTAATTATATCTATAGGTAATACCATGTATGCTGTAATCACATCTATAGGCGATGTCCCATATACTGTACTGACATCTATAGGCGATGCCCCATATACTGTACTCGCATCTATAGGCGATGCCCCGTATACTGTAATCACATCTATAGGGGATGCCCATATACTGTAATCACATCTAAAGGTGATGCCCCCATACACAGTAATCACATCTATAGGCGATGCCCCATACACAATAATCACATCTATAGGCGATGTCCCATACACAGTAATCACATCTATAGGTGATGCCCATGCACAGTAATCACATCTATAGGTGATGTCCCATATGCTGTAATCACATCTATAGGTGATGCCCATATGCTATAATCACATCTATAGGTGATGCCCCGTCCACAGTAATCACATCTATAGGCGATGCCCCATACACTGTAATCACATCTATAGGTGATGCCCCATACACAGTAATCACATCTATAGGGGACCTGTCAGGTTTATCTTCAAAAGTATATTAACATCCATCATTATATGACTGTGATGAAATAAATCAAGGTTTCATACAGATCTCCTATGGTAACCCTTGATTGACTATAGATCAGTAGATCAGATGTCTGACCGGGTCTCCTCCGCTATGAGCCGGGTACTCTCCTGTGGCGGTGACTGTAGGATAGAGCTTCTCCTGGATCTTCCACTTCTCAGTGACTCGTTCATGGTCGCTGTTCTCCATTCATCTCCTCGTTGCTCGTCCTCTTCTGTTGTCCTCCCTCTTTAGAGGGTAGGGTTCCTCTGCTATGAGCCAGGCCTCTCCTATGGGGGTGACTGTAGGATAGAGCTTCTCCTGGATCTTCTGCTTCTCAGTGACTCATTCATGGTCGCTGTTCTCCATTCATCTTGTCGTTGCTCATCCTCTTCTGTTGTCCTCTCTCTTTAAAGGGTAGGGTTCCTCCGTATGAGCCGGGCCCTTTTTCCCAGGGGGGACAC
>JAODAL010030384.1:0-50043 GCA_025379985.1 Phyllomedusa bahiana | reverse complement strand
GGGGGGGGTTCTGGAGCCGCGGCCGAGCGCTGCGCTATTGACGGGACGTGCGCAGGTGTCGCTGTGGCGGCCGCTTGTTGATGTAGTTATGTAAGCGCCGTGTAATTATGTAATGTCTGGAGGCCTGTGCCCGCGGCCGGTCCCAGAATGTGCGCGACCCTGGCGAGTGCTCCTCCCCGCGCCCGCAGCTAGCCCCATAGATGTGTGCGCCCCCCGGGCATGTGTGCCAGTCCCGTGCCCGCAGCTAGCCCCATAGATGTGTGCCCCCCCCTCCCCCGGCATGTCTGCCAGTCCCGTGCCCACTGCTAGACCCATAGATGTGTGCCCCCCCCCGGGCATTTGCCGTCCCGGGCCCACTGTAGACCCCTTTAGATGTGTGCCCCCCCCCCCCCCGGGCATGTCAGCCTGTCCCGTGCCCGCTGCTAGCCCCAGAGATGTGTGCCCCCCAGGCATGTGCGCCAGTCCCGTGCCCACTGCTAGCCCTGGGCATGTGCACTGTGCCCACTGCTAGACCCATAGATGTGTGCCCCCCCCCCCCCGGGCATGTCTGCCAGTCCCGTGCCCGCTGCTAGCCCCCTAGATGTGTGCTCCCCCTCCCCGGGCATGTGCGCCGTCCCGCCCCCACTGCTAGACCCATAGATGTGTGCCCCCCCCCCCCCCCCGGGCATGTCTGCCAGTCTGTGCCGCTGCTAGCCCAGAGATGTGTGCCCCCAGGATGGCGCCGTCTCGTCCCATGCTAGCCCGGGATTCACTGTGCCCACTGCTAGACCCATAGATGTGTGCCCCCCCCCCGGGCTGTCTGCCAGTCCTGCCCGCTGCTAGCCGGGCATGTGCGCCGTGCCCGTGCTAGACCCATAGATGTGTGCCCCAACCCGGGCATGTGCGCCGGTCCCGTGCCCACTGCTAGACCCATAGATGTGTGCCCTCCCCCCTCCCCGGGCATGTCTGCCAGTCCCTGGCCCCCTGCTCGCCCCAGTGATGTGTGCCCCCCAGGCATGTGTGCCAGTCCCATGCCCACTGCTAGCCCCGGGCATGTGCGCCAGTCCCGTGCCTGCTGCTAGCCCCAGAGATGTGTGCCCCCTGGGCATGTGCGCCAGTCCCGTGCCCACTGCTACCCCGGGCATGTGCACCGTCCCCGTGCTAGCCCCAGAGATGTGTGCCCCCCAGCAGTGCGCCAGTCCTGCCCACTGTAGCCCTTGGGCATGTGCACCGTGCCCTGCTAGACCATAGATGTGTGCCCCCCCACCCCCCCACCCCGGGCATGTCTGCCAGTCCCGTGCCCGCTGCTAGCCCCGGAGATGTGTGCCCCCCCCGGGCATGTGCGCCAGTCCCGTGCCCACTGCTAGCCCTGGGCATGTGCGCCGGGGCCCGGGCTTAGCCCCAGAGTGGTCCCCGGCATGTGCCCCGGGTTTTCCCGTGCTCACTGCTAGCCCCGCGGCATGTCTGCCTGTCTCGTGCCCACTGCTAGTCCCGGGCATGTCTGCCTGTCCCGTGCCCTCTGCTAGCCCCGGGCATGTGCGCCAGTCCCGTGCCCTCTGCTAGCCCCGGGCATGTGCGCCAGTCCCGTGCCCTCTGCTAGCCCCGGGCATGTACGCCAGTCCCGTGCCCACTGCTAGCCCCGGGTATGTGCTCCAGTCCAGTGCCCACTGCTAGTCCCAGGGATTTGCGCCAGTTCCGTGCCCGCTTCTAGCCCCGGGCATGTGCGCTCCCCCGGGCTTTTGTGCCTACCCGTGTCCGCAGCTAGTCCAGTGCCCTCTGCTAGCCCCGGGCATGTGTGCTAGTTTTGTGCCCGCAGCTAGTCCCAGGAATGTGCGCTCCCTCGGGCATTTGTGCCTACCTGTGTCCGCAGCTAGTCCCACGCCCGCTGCTAGTCTCGTGTCCCAAATATTTTAAAGGGTTTGTCTACTGCTTAAGAAAAACTAATAGCCAGCCCCATTTATATGAAAAGCTCCTACTCCCCGCCTCCCGCGCTCTTCTGTTGTCCCCCTCGTGCTCCTGAGCAGGGATGTCACCACTGCAGTCACTGATTGGTTGCCGTGGTCACATGCCTCTACTTGCATCACTCTTCGGAGCTGTTCACTTCTGCCCCGGTGATGTGAATGGCTGCGGCGGTGACGTCCCTGCTCGGGAGCACACGGGTGAGAACAGAAGAGCGGGGAGACGCGGCGCCAGAACCGGCAGCCAGAGGAAGGCGACCGTCAGGGTTCTATTTGCTGGGGCCACAGGAGCTGGCTGTTCCTTCTTCTGAAGAAGTGGACAATTCCTTTAACTGCTCGTTAGTTATTAGGGGGATGAGAGAGAATAAAAAGATTTTTAAAGCCCATCTGTTCCAGTTTCATAGCCGGCCCTAGTGATCTCTGGGGCGCGGCCTGATCCTCTGGATGAAGGGGTTGCAGCTCTGCTTCAGCTCTGTGGCCCCCCCTAGGTCTCATCTTGCAGAGCTGTGACTTGGCCACCTATTGTGTACAGGAATTCTACCACAGCTGGGGCTGGCTGTGTGGTCCTGCACATTGGGAGCCTGGGAGCGCTGCTCTGCAGGGAAAAATGGTGAAGGGGCCTGAGCAATGAATTGGCAATGCAGTTTCTTCACCATCGAGATCAACTGGGGTCAATAAGACCAAACACCCCAAGACCTTAAAGTCATGGCGTATCCTAGCAACAGGCTGCCACTCTTACAACTGGGAGTACGGAGAGGTCCTTGGTCCCATTGTTCTGATCAGCGGGAGTCCTGCCCATCATATTGTGGCATAGCCCAGTACTAGACCATGACGCTCTAAGGTAACATCAGGCAAAAAAAAATCCCCAACAATCTCTGCTTGGCCAGTGATGAGGAGCTGTACATCCCCCTAAGGCCGTGTTCACACGGCTTATTCCCAACGGATTTGTGAGCCGTATTGAGCGCACAAATCCGCCGTGAATAAGGGACGGGGGCGGGACCGGAGCGCGGCGGGGGCGACGCTCCCCGGCCCCATAGACAATGCATTGTTTACGGCGCGTACGCGCTGTAAATAATGTGCATGTCACTTTCTCCCCCCGCGGCGGATTTGCCGAGCGGGGAGGAGCGACGGATTCCACTGTTCTCTATGAGAGCAGTGGATTACCGTAATTGCTGCCGCGGATTGGCGCCGTACTGAAGCGCAAATCCGGCGCGCAGTACGGCGTCAATCCGCGGCAAAATAAGCCGTGTGAACAAGGTCTAAAGCTATCCTCTGGCCGGGGCCACACCGCATGGGACAAAAAAACCTCATCCAAAGCCACAACCTAAAAACTGCTTTGAACGTCGGTTTGGTGCCTTTTTTGGGCAGTTTTTAATGTATGCAAAGTTCATATACCTTGTTAGACACCTGGGCAGTTTTTCAGCAGAACCGTCCAAAGACTGTGCCAAAAACTGGCGGTTTACATAGACTTAAAGGGGTTTTGCCACGATGTAAGGTTGACGTGGGATCCTCCAAAATCGGTTTTTAATCACTTTTCTAAATATATGTGATTACAAAAATTGCAGCCTGAGAGAGCTACGGGCTGCCTTACCTGCCATTGGTTACTTCAAAGCTTCTATTAGATACGGCCTGACAAGAGCTGCTGGCCGGGCTTGCGCAGAGAGAGCTTCTTATCTGAAGAGACTGAGCTGCAGAAGTTTTCAAGGCACCGGGTAGCAATATGTTTTCTTTTGTATACAGAATAAACTAGATGTAGTGTGATTAGATCCCTGCTTTATCTGATGACAGGGAACATGAAGGAGCTTTCAAGCTGCTGTGGAGAAAGCTGTTGTCTTTTGTATACAGAATCCACTAGTTGCAGTTTGATTATTTCAGTGAACATGTCACACGATCCCTTATGCAGCTTTGTGCATCTCTCTCTCTTTCAGCTCCTTGATTTGTTTACATTAGCTTCTTAGCAGATAAGGCTCCTCCTGGCAAAACCCCTTTAAGTAGTAAATCTTCTGCCCTGCAACATGTTACAAAAAAACGTTCTGTGAAGACTACAGAACCTTTTTACTATTAGGCTATGTTCACATGGGGCAATTTCAGCGCGCATTTTGCCGCTTAATTGCCCTCTAAAACGGGCGAGATGCCCGTAATTATTCTCCTGGCTGTATTTTTTACATGGTGTAGAGGCTGAGTCTATAGCTCTAGCTGCACACTAAGGATATGTTCACACTGCGTCATTTCTGCATGCATTCCGCCACGTATTTGCGCTCTAAGGCCATGTTCACACGGCTTATTCTGGGACGTAATTCAGTCCGTAATTACGCACCGAAGTGCGCCAATTATGGGCTGAATCCGTCCCAGTAACTACGGTAATGCACAGTTCTCATAGAGAACTATGCATTACGTCTCCTCTCCCTGCTCGCCGAATACGCCGAGGGGGGAGACAATTGACAGGTCACTTTCTAGCGGCGTATACGCGCCACTCGCAATGACTTTCTTTGGGCCGGCGACGTGCCGGCCCCCCGCTCGCTCTCCCGCCCCGCCCCCGGCCACACGGCGTAACTGAGGGGCGTAATTACGCCCCACAGTTAAGCCGTATGAACATAGCCTAATACAGACGAGATGCGCGCTGAAATTACGGTAATCCATAGTTCTCATAGAGAACTATGGATTATACCCCCTCTCCCCGCTCGTACAATATGGTCGTATTGTATGCGTGGGTAGATAAGCGACATGTTACTTGCGGGGAATACGCACCGCGAGTAATGAATGTCATTGGGGCCGGCGAACTGTGGCTCTCCGCGCCTCCGGAGTACCCGCATATTAGCGCGAGCTCCCAAAAGACACGATGTACTGTACGTGCCACAGTACATCGTGTGACCATAGCCTTAAAGGCGTTGTCTCACTACATTGATTCCTCTTACCTCAGTCCTGTTTTGTTGGTTTCATTTTGAATTCAGTGGCGTGTTTACTGGCTTCTACTTGGCTGCAGTAGAAGCCAGATCTGTAGCTATAGCAACCAGTGCTGGCAGCCTATCAGGATAGATAAAACAGGTCTGTAGCTATAGCGACCTGAGGAGCTGATGCAGCCCATACAAGAGGGGATATCTCAGAATAGGTAGGACACTGTTAATGGACACATATTGCAAAGTGACTTGTTTTTGCGAGATTATTAAAATAAAAAGCAATCCTTGTAGTGAAACAACCCCTTTAACGTCTATGGGATCTGTTTTCAGTTTTTTCAGCAGTTCTAGAAAATGAAAAAACGACAGAAAATGTGTGGAGTGGAGACCCAGCCTAATGTCTCCATCTGAAGAAGGGCTGTTGTCCGCTCTTCGGCCACAGTTGAACTTTGATCCATGAGCACGAGCAGTGCTGGCATCAGCCACTTGGCAGACAGAAGAGAAAATACTACAACTGTTAATGTCAGTGGGTGGCATTTGCAGTATTTTCTATGCAGCATGCCAGGTGGCTTGTGCCAATGCTGCTTGAAGGGGTTGACCATGGCCAACCTCCCACCCCCCTCAAAAAAGAAAACTGTACTTGCCCCCCTTTTTGAAAGAGTTGCTTCCCTTTGGCAAGTTCTACCCCATCTTCTGCAAGCCCTCCATGCTAGCGATGGGCACCCACCTCCATGGGATCATTGCTAGCGGCGGCCTGTGTGGGCATTGCCAGCGGCAGCCGTCTTCCTGCGTGCAAGAATGAACCTGACCAATGTTTGGTGAGCACGATCTACGCAGTGTATTGTGCTGGTAAATAAAGCACACAGGTGGCGAGACCATGATGTGTGCAGTTCTGGATTGGATCAGGCTCTGTAGACATTCAGGATGGAACCATATTCATTGCAACACTTACTGGACTGATTTCTAGAAGCAAGCTTTATTCTTCACCTCTGGTGATTGTTCTGTCATTGATGCTACACGATACATACCTGACCCACTATGCAGCCACTGCCTATACTCCGGTCCATGAGGTTGCTATTGATAAGTGGGAACAGACTGTGCACCGCAGATAGACTTTTAGCTCACGTAATAGTAGAGAAAAAATAGTGTAGGTTCACAGGAGGTTTACAGAAATCAGTAGCTCACATCAGGCGGCATGGCTCCTTTTATACATGTCATCTATGATCGTCCAAAAATGCATCATTGGAAGGTGGCAAATTCCAAAATGGAGCACGAGTCTCATTGAGGTCCAGATGAATCTGACTTGCCATGATGCAGAACACCACGTACGTTCTCATTTCAGTAATGAACTATCTTTGTCAGTGATAGGATCAGTTTATGGATAATAGCCCACATTTACTAGGACTGTTTTTTACGTCCGAGAAAACATGGAATGATTAACACCAAATTTATAAAAAAAAGAAAAAAAAATCACTTTTCTAATAAATGTGCTGTTAGCACTAAGGCTGTGTCGACGCAGCACAAGGTTTTTGCGGATTTGCGGTGGATTCAGTATTTAGAATCCGACAAAAATCCCAACTGTAGCCAGTGTCCCATAGACAGCAATAGACAATCCGTGCTATAGTCACAGCAGAGATTTTTTTCTGAGGATACAATATAAACTCATCTCTCTCACCCATAAAGCTCTCCACAGTGCTGCACCCCTACATCTCCTCCCTCATCCCTGTCTACCACCTTACCCGCTCTCTCCGCTCTGCTGATGGTATCAAACTACAGACCACAGTCATCCGAACCTCCCATGCCCGTCTCCAAGATTTCACACGTGCTGCACCAGTTCTCTGGAACATTCCTACTACATACCATCAGGCACAATCCTAGCCTTAGCAGTTTTATGAGTGCCCAGAAAATACATCTTCTCAGGCAGGCCTACCATGATCCCTAATTACTAACCCCCACCTTCTATCACACACATCTGTCACTCCCTACACTAGGGCACTCACAGGCACTTATCTGTATATAGATGTACTGTCAGGGTGGCAGGGTCACCCAGTCTTTTTGTAATCCACCCAATATTTATGAAACATAACTGGACCACTGTAAACTGAGAACTTCTCACCCTTCGTCTCACCCATACACCCTATTATATTGTAAGCTCTTGCGAGCAGGACCCTCACACCTTGGGCCACATGTATGAAACGGTTTTGGTCTAAAACTCACTTTTTTTCCCCATAGAAAGTTTCTATGGGGGAAAAAAGTGAGTTTAAGACCAAAACCGTTTCATACATGTGGCCCCTTGTGCCTCATCTGTAAGTAGCTTTTTGTCTGTACTTAAAGGGTATGTTCACACAGGCAAATTTCGGGGCGCATTTTGCGTCGTATTTGCGATCTAATACCGAAATTCCGGTAATCCATAGTTCTCATAGAGAAATATGGATTACGCCTCCTCTCCCCACTCGTACAATACGATCGTTTTGTACGCGCATAAGTGACATGTCTATGGGGCCGGTGCGCTGCCGGCCCCCCGCGCGTCACGGAAGTAGCCGATCAGCGTGACTCCCAAACACCCCGCATAATTGCGCGGCGTACTGTAGGCCCCGCAATCACGGCGTGTGAACATACCCATACCCCCTAAATTATAAAGTGCTGTGGAATTTGTTGGTGCTATATAAATAAAGATTTTTATTAATAAACCGTCAGCCGGATTACTGTCCTAATATCCCGGTGCCTCAATAAGAGGGCCGGCGGGAAATCAGACCACTTTTTTTTGCCCAAATTACGCGGTGTGGCGTTTTAACACTGTTGGATTTCCGACGCTATCTTAACTAAGCTTTGTACCACCTGTATGCTGATGATACCCAACTCTACATCTCTGGCCCAGATGTCACTTCTCTACTCTCCCGGATCCCTGACTGTCTGTCCTCCATTTCCTCCTTCTCATCACGTCTCCTAAAACTAAATGTGGAGAAAACAGAACTCATCATCTTTCCACCGTCCAACTCTACCCCTGCCCCTGATCTCTCTATTACAGTCAACGGCTCTACACTTTCACCGGTCCCACAAGTCCGCTGTCTTGGGGTAATCCTAGACTCTGCTTTATCTTTCAAACCACACATCCAAACCCTCACCTCTGCCTGCCGCCTCCACCTGAAAAACATCTCTTGCATCCGCTCGTTCCTCGGCCATGACACTACAAAAATGCTGGTCCATGCCCTTGTCATCTCCCGCCTAGACTACTGCAACATCCTTCTCTGTGGCCTCCCATCTAGCACACTCGCTCCCCTCCAATCCATCCTTAACTCTGCTGCCCGTCTTATCCACCTCTCTCCTCGCTACTCCTCTGCCTCTCCCCTCTGTCAATCTCTTCACTGGCTTCCCATTGCCCAGCAAATTCATTTCAAGCTTCTAACCATGACCTACAAGGCTCTCCATGACCTCTCTCCTCCATACATCTCTGCCCTAATTTCCAAATATCTCCCCTCACGCACTCTCCGCTCCTCACAGGACCTTCTCCTCTGCTCTCCCCTTATCAGCTCCTTACACAACCGTCTCCAAGACTTCTCCTGTGCTTCACCCACACTCTGGAACTCACTGCCCCAACACATCAGACTCTCCTCCACTTTCACCAGCTTCAAAAGCAACCTGAAAACCCATTTCTTCAGGCTTGCCTATAACCTTCACTAACCTTGTCACTACTTCCTCTACAGACATGTCTGCCCCTCACCTCCTGTCTCTTTCCCCCTCCTTGTAGATTGTAAGCCCTCGCGGGTAGGGTCCTCTCTCCCTCTGTCGTGCCAATTGTCATTATCCCTTATCAGTGTACTCGTTTGACTTATGTAATGTATGTAACCCCCTCGAATGTACAGTGCCCTGGAATCAATGGCGCTTTAAAATAAATAATAATAATAATAATAATAATAGACATAAACTAACAGTCCGCCAAACCAGCTGATTGGAGCCATTTTCAATTTTTTTTAAGGGGTTGTCTGACTTTAAAGAAAAGGGTTTTCACACTACAAGGATTAGCTTTCAGCGTGTAGGGACGGGTAATTTAAGACTTTTTCCAGATACATTACGTCTTTTGAGATTACCTTGGTGAGGTAATACGAGATTTTATGCACACAGGTTCTCTGATTAAATATTCCTTCCCAATTAGACAGAGCAGGTAATTTTGTGTTTTTTTTTTTCTTATTTTAAAATAGAACAACCCCTTTGGGCTCGTTCACACGGCTTATTTTGCCGCGGATTGGCGCCGTACTCCGCGCCGGATTTGCGCTTCAGTACGGCGCCAATCCGTCGGAGTCATTGCGGTAATCCACTGCTCTCATAGAGAACAGTGGAATCCGTCACTCCTCCCCGCTTGGCGAATCCGCCGCGGGGGGAGAAAGTGACATGAACATTATTTACGGCGCGTACGCGCCGTAAACAATGCATTGTCTATGCGACCGGGAGCGGCGCCCGCGCCGCGCTCCGCCGCCGTCCCGCCCCTTATTCACGCCGGATTTGCGAGCTCAATACGGCTCACAAATCCGTCGGGAATAAGCCGTGTGAACACGGCCTTTAAGTCAAGTACTTAGAGGTCACGTCTACGCCCTGTAAAACGTCAGACTTTTGTGCAGCTTTTGCACAGGTTACATACTAAGGGGGGGTTCACACGGCTTATTCATGGCGTAATTGTGGGACGCATTTTGCCCACAATTACGGCGTGTGCTGGGGGGGGGGGGTGGGGGGCATAGACATTTATTATTCACGGTGCGTATACGCTGTGAATAATTGACATGTCACTTATCGTATTGTGCGAGCATGGGGCCGGCACCTCGCCGTCCCATAGACATTCATTACTAGTGGCGTGTATACGCCGCTGGTGATTCACGTCAATTATCTCCCCCTGCGGCGTATTCGCCGAGCAGGGAGAGGAGATGTAATCCATAGTTCTCTATGAGAACTGTGCATTACCGTAATGACTGGGACGTATTTAATCCATATTTGAGCGCAGTACGGTGCGAATTACGGGCTGAAATACGTCCCAGTCATTGCCGTGTGAACATAGCCTAAAACAACCGATCCATGAATGTGGCCCAGAGTGTTCTGATCAGTAGAAATGATAGTGAAATCTAGTGGCCCTTCCCTTGAACCTAGTGGATGGTTTAATGCAGCGTGTAGTCTCTCCATTCACGTGTGCAGTTGTTTGGTGCCTCCATAGAGGGATTACACGGTAGTGCTGAAGCTCGCAGCAGTGCGGGCTGACGTCCGGCATGTCCTGCTGTACACCCTCGTTCCCTTGCAGAACGTTATTCCTCATCTTTTCTGCATGATGAAGCTGCTGATTCCACATTCTGGAAGCCGCTCGCTCCACGCAGGGCTGAATCAGCAACACTGGTTATGAGAGGACATTAAGGAGCGTGAACAGACTGTTCAAAGGGGCATTAGGAATGGTAATGCTGGCGAAGGAGGAGATAAGGGAACAATTCCTTTCGCTGCCTCTGCTCTGTCACCTCTAGTGATACCGAGATGACTGCAATTTTAACCTATTCCTATGAGGCTCTGCTGTTGAATTAGTAAGCGGAGATGCTGGAAATGATGATCACGTTTATTCCAGATTCTCAGTGACTTCATACCTAGAGGAGGTAAGATTAAACATTGCTACCAAGGGAATAAAGCAGGGTCACCTTACATTGAAGGACACTGGATTGTGTGATCATCTGTAGACACCAAGGGCCACATGTATGAAAACGGTCTCGGTCTAAATCTCACTTTGTTGCCCATAGCAACCAATCAGAGCGCCCCTCTCATTTTTCCAGAGCACTATATGAAATGAAAGGGGCGCTCTGATTGGTTGCAATTGGAAACAAAGAGTTTTAGACCTATACAGTTTTCATACATGTGGCCCTAAATCTATGGTCCTAGCAAAGTGGAATGAGGGTGCAAGGAGTCAAGCCGCTTACACTCACAGGCAGGTATGTGACCAGTAACCGTACACATGGTGTACAGTGAATATTCACAACGCTACAAGGGGGAAGATTCAATGGTAACCCTAAGGGTATGTTCACACGGCTTAATTGTGGGGCATACAGTTCACCCCGCAATTACGCCCGGTGTTCGGGAGTCGCGCTGATCAGCGCGTACTCCCGCGGGGAGGGGGGGCGGCAGCCCGCTGGCTTCATAGACCTGTATTACACGCGGCGCGAAAGCGTGACATCTCACTTATCTCCCCGCACGTACAATAGGATCGTATTGTACGAGCGGAGAGAAGGTATAATCCATAGTTCTCTATGAGAACTATGGATTACCGTAATTATGGGGCTCTTAAAATACGAAATACGAGGCGAAATGCGCCCCAAAATAAGCCATGTGAACATAGCCTAACTGATCAAAACAGAGAAAGCCAGGTCTTCAGCTGATGTCACCGCTTGCTGATGCATTCTTCCAAGCAGAAAAGGCCCCTGTAATGCTTAAAGGGAGCCTGCCATATTGAAACTATTTGGTTTGCTAGTAGCGTGTTACAGAGCAAGATGAGCTGAGCAGATTGATGCATAGTTCTGTGTTTTTAGCCTTTTAAATTTCTGCTTATTCTGGGTTAAGGAGTCCAGTAGGCGGTCCCATCAGTGATTGACAGCCATCTCTGTATGCACACTGATAAAAGAATCTGTCAATCACCAAAAACACCGCCTACTGGACTCCTTAACCCAGAATAAGCAGGGATTTAAAGGAATATATTACAAGTTCTACTGCATCTTTCCCCACAGAACAATATATCGATCTGCTCAGCACCTCCTGCTCTATAACATGGTGCCCGCAGATCAGACTTGTTCAATGTGACTGGTTCCCTTTAAAGAGGACCTGTGACATCTCCTGACAGGTCTGTTTCAGTAAATACAGGCGGTCCCTGACTTACACCGTTCCGACTTACACCCATGCCCTAGTTACAAACGGAGACCTATGGGGCATGCTGGCACTTGTAGTTCCATGTTCCACAGCAGATAGTAGCTGTGGAATGACAAGTTGCAGCATGCCACAGCAGCACATGAGGTCAAATCTTCTTACCTGGGGCACAGACTGCAAAATAAATGTTAAAACCCTTCCCTGCACTGTCCAAAACTAAAAAAAAAACCTTTTGTGCTGGAGTTACATTTAATAAATATACCTGTTCCAACTTACATACAGATTCAACTTAAGAACAAACCTACAGTCCCTGTCCTGTTCGTAACCCGGGGACTGACCGTATTTGTGTTTTCTGCAAAATAACAATTCTGGAGCCTCTCATGTGACCGCTGCTGCGTGTTCCTCTTTGCCGGCAGTGATAAAGTCACTGCTAATTGTTAGATGCGTCTCTGGGTCCGTTCTGTCAGTCCCAGAGATGCCTCTGAAACGCGGATGTTCACACGGAGGCAAGACGCCGTGTGAACATGCCCGTATACTGCTCAGTTGTAACAAGCACCAGATTTATCAACACTATGATGCATGTGGCGCTTTGTAAGGGTAAGTTCACACGGCTGATTTGGATGCTGTTTTCAGCGCTCCGCTCCCAAACTGCGTCCAAAAAATCTCCAAAACTCCCCAGTTCATCTACATTGGGAGCTGAAAAAGAAATATCATGTCATTTCATGAAGCATTTTCAACACTGAAAATCCCCATAGGAATCAATGGAGAGCTTCAAAACCTTGTCCACAAGTGTGGTGTGTTTTTAATGCTGTTTTGAATACCCTACCGTCAATTTGTAAGGCCATGTTCACACGGCTTAAAATGGGACGTATTTCAGTCCGTAATTACGCGCCGGAGTGCGCAAATTACGGCTGGAATACGTCCCAGTCATTACGGTAATCCACAGCTCTCATAGAGAACTATGGATTACGTCTCCTCTCCCTGCTCGGTGAATACGCTGCGGTGGGAGATGTGACGTGAATTACCAGCGGCGTATACGCACCGCTGGTAATGAAAGTCTATGGGACGGCGAGGTGCCGGCCCCCCGCCCCCATCCACACGGCGTAATTGCGGAGCGTAATTACGCCCCGCAAATAAGCCATGTGGACCCAGCCTAAAGGGGCCGTTTACACCAGGGCTGTGGAGTCGGCTAGTCGAAGCCCCGACTCCGACTCCTCAATTTCCCAAACCTCCGACTTCCGACTCCCTCATACACGGCGCATGTTTAAGTGATAACTTTACTGTAGTAAAATGGTCCCATCAGGCTGTTTATCACCTTATGATACAATAATCAAGCTATTTAGGTAGAACAGACACTGACAAGCAAAAGGGTAACAATGTTTTGATCTTTTGAACACTTGTGGGTAGAGTTGAAGAAAAAGCTGTATTTGTATCCAAGTCCAGTTTTCACCAACATTGGGAATGTGTAGAAGAGACCTGGGATCAGATTTTGGTCAAGATATGCTTGAATCTGATCCAGAGCCCAGAAGGATTCAGGAAGTGCTGAAGCCAAAGGTGAATTTCCCAAATACTAACAAAATAATAAAAATTAACATGTCTATTTTTAGGAGCAAAACAGTAACAATGCAGTTACAGGAAAGAATCTGCAGAACTAAGCAGATGCTAAATACTTGCAAGTCACATTTATGTATAAGATGTAAGATGACTGTATATAAAATTACAGTAGCCTCATGTACAAAGCTGTAGTGGATGGAGAGATATGGAGCCTGAAAGTCACAAGTTCAAACCATTGTTACCATTTTGCTTGTCAGTAAAATATGTTTATTGTACATGACTTTAGGACACACAAAAAATTGTAAATACGCTAAACACTGCAGGCACATTTGTGGAGTCTCTGAATTTGTTCTGAGAAATAGTATTGCCTCCATCAGATCCTGCATACATGACCTCTCATCTGATCTCAATATTTCCAGGCTAGAGAACGTCCTCTCTACACTAACTTGGTTTTGGGGTAAAGCGATGACCACAGGGGCAACATCTCTAACAATGTCAGAGTATAAAGGAATTGCCTCAGCCACAGTCAATGAATGGTTGAACTCTTCTACTTCTTTGAAAACAGGTGAAAAATTTTGCTGCAATCTGTTTGCCCTGGGAGCAGAATCTTTTCCCCTGGGGCAGCGCTTTACCTGCTCCATGTCATCACTTACACTCCTCATGTGATCAGACTGAAGATATGGGAGCAGAAGCACTGCCTGGACCCAATTCCTCTTGCTCTTTGTATCAAACTAACTGGACCAACTTATATATTTTGGGAGTCGGAGTTGGTCCATTTTATGACGACTCCGACTCCTGCAAAATAGCCTCCGATTCCACAGCCCTGGTTTACACGGCAGAGACCAAATACCGGTCGGATTTTCCAACCTTTTTGTTGGCATACGGGGACGGCCTTTGTCCTTGGATTGCGGATTCAAGCCGTCCCGCTTCGCACGCGCATGTTTATGTTCTGCCCGAAAACCAGGCAGAAGAATGAACATGTTTTAAGTTTTTCGTTACACCAGCGGTGTCAAAAACCGTCTGGTAGACAATCTGTGCAGTGTGGACTGCTTAACAGATTTTCTATTTAAATCAATGTAAAAGTTTGACAGTCGCTTTACAGACTGTTTTCAAATCCGAAAACCGCCTGTAAAACTGACTGAAAACCCTGCCATGGGGACGAGCCCTTAGACAGTATTGATAAATCTGCCCCACTGACTGGACAATGTCAGACTGTGCAGTGAGATGCCCACAACTGGTAACATCCGGCTGCCAGATTGGTAATGCGTTTCTCAGAGGAACACACAACACAGTTTTTTAGGAAAAGATGCTGCTGAATTGTTATTCCACAGGAAATTCAGGTATATACTAAAACTTACAGTTTTGTAATGGCTACAGGTTTTCTTAAAGGGGTTATCTCGCTACAAAGAATAGCTTTCAAATTGTAGGGAACACAAAATAAAGACATTTTCCAAATATGTTGCTTTGTTCCTCTGTTTTCCCTAAGGAGATACAAGTGAATTTATGACCTCCCTGGCTATTTCAGTTCCCTCAGTAACTGACCTGTAAACAATTCTCCCCCTGCTGTTTGTTCAATGAGATAACAGTGAGTGACTTCATCACACAGGTAGCAGCAGTGTCCTGTGCTGCTCAGCAGTAAAAAGCTTGATTTATGTAAAATAAACAGAACTGTAATTAGGGATTTTGTTTTGGGGATCAGATAAGAAGTCCTGTTAGTAGTTTCAGAAGCTAATCTGATCTAATTAGCAACTGAAAGCACAGCAAGGCATGGAGCTGTACAAGCAGGGAGCTGTATGCAAATGAGTCAGTCTGAACCAGGAAGTGATAGAGTATTTCATTCATGCATACTCTGAAACTCTGAAGGGAGACAACTCCTTTAAACCCACTTTTGCCATATATTTGCAGCATGGTGCTGTAAGGAGTATGGAGCGGGCTCACTCACGGAGCCCGTTCCACATGCAGCAGTAACTCCCATCCTAGCCTTTTAGCTCCGTTACCCGAAACCACGGCATCTAAGGTATTAAGAAACAGCGGTGTGCACCGTTCTCAAACCTCTCCCACCCAGCGACCAGATCATTGGTTGCAAATTGGTTGTCATGGTGGCTTGGGGTCATGGCTGCCATCTTGCCACCCCAATTGAAACCGGTTATAGGTGAACGGTTATTTAATACTGTTCTGCAATATATTACTATTTTACCTGATCACCCTCGCACAGTATTTGATTGCACTTAGGAACTGAATCCTCTTGGGAATCTGTAGACCTCCTAACCTGTACTATTGCAGCATTCAACAGGAGGTTGTATTGCTTTTCCCTACCTGGGATAAGTAGCACAAGTTGTATGTTTATCATTGTTCTTATTTAAAGTGGGACACATCTGACTTGTTGGTGGATGCCTGCACTTGTGGGATTACACATTTCTAGTGCAAGGCTATGCGTGTTTCAAGGCACAAGCTGTGACACTACTTGATGTTGTTTGGCTGAAGTTTTGACATTGGCCACACACTTTAAAGGGGTTTTGCCAGGACGTGCCTTATCTGCTAAGAAGCAATTGTAAACAAGCCTGAGAGAGTGAGAGACACAGCCAGAGCACAGAGCCGTGCATAAGGGATCGTGTGAAATGTTCACTCAAATAATCATACTACAACTAGTGGATTCTGTATACAAAAGACAACAGCTTTCTCCACAGCAGCTTGAAAGCTTCTTCATGTTCTCTGTCATCAGATAAAGCAGGGATCTACTCAGATAATCACTCTACAACTAGTGGATTCTGTATACAAAAGACAACATATTTCTACCCGGTGCCTTGAAAGATTCTTCAGCTCCCTTTCATCAGATAAGTAGTGTTCTCTGCGCAAGCCCGGCCAGCAGCTCTTGTCAGGTCGTATCTAATAGAAGCTTTTAAGTAACTAAGAGTAGGTAAGGCAGCCTGTAGCTCTCTAAGGCTGCAATATTTTTAATCACATATATTTAGAAAAGTGATTAAATACCCATTTTGGAGGATCCCACGTCAATATTACATCGTGGCAAAACCCCTTTAAATGGTTGTCCGCTCCTGCTGCAGGTGGTGGGTTAAATTCCACCCCTACGACAAGCATTTCCAGTCGGAAATGCATGCAGATTTTCATTTTAAAAACTGTCAAAAACCGACTGTAAATCATCCTATAGACCTCCATTATAAATCCGAGTTTCTAATTCACACTACTCAGATTTTCTTAGGTCGGGTTTCAAAACCAAAGTTTTAAAAAAAAAAAAAAAAAACGTAGACAGTTCTTAGTCTACCACTGTATTTCACTCAGAAACAGGCAGAAATTTTACTATTGAAATCAATGGGATGGCAGGTGCGTGTTTTTTTTTGGTGTGGATCCACGTCCAGAAACACTATATTACTCTGATGCAAAAAACTATTGTTAAAACTGAATCCAAAAACCGTGCGTAAAGTTGACAGAAAAAAATTAAAACAGAGTTCAAACTTCTTTGGTTCTTGTGTAAATTACTATTCAAATGCTCGTCAGACAAAGCGGTTTAAGAATACAGAATTTGACAAGTATTTTGTGCTTTGTTATGTGGATGTGCCTTTAAAGGGGTTGTCTTGCCATGCTGTTTCACTGAGTCACAAGCAGCTTTAGATTCATGTATCCCGCCTCTTCCTGGTCGGGCGGGGGTTGATTCTGTGGCAGTGATTAGCGTATCGGTTCCGTATTTCCAGCTTTTCTAATTGCACTGACATAAGAACAGGAGATGTTATCTATAGTGCAGAGAGCTTCAGAACACAAAGTAAACAAGTAATTTGCCTCCTTTGTTTGTTAGAGATAACCTACTCTGTTCTCAAACTGCCGGCGTCCTGTGTGCAGACCTGTGGGGATGTCACTCCCTGCTCTCGGATAAGACAGAGAGCAAAGAAGGGGAGAAATCTGTGTGAGCTCAGAGCAGATAAAATCTCTTATCTCCTCAACAAAACAATGTATTTGGAAAAAGTCTTCATTTACTGTTCCTTACATGTTGAAAGCTAATCTCTGTAGTGAGAACACCGCTTTTGGCTTGGTTGACAACTGCATCTGAGGTTCTTTTTGGAACCTCCAACACAGAGTTGAAAACTGAAGCCATGGGATCCATTTCACTATGAACACCCATGGTCCCTGAGGGACAGAATCAGGCAGTCCATCTGTTTCCGCTGTGGTGTCCGTCAGTGAGAAAAAACAACACCGCTTGCTGTCCTATTTGTTTTTCATCCTGACGGATCATGCGATGAATACGTGAACCAGGCCTTAGCTGGTATTCATCTGTCTTAGTGTGGGTCACCTTAGACCACTCCAGGTATTGAGTTTCGTGTTGTATGGCCATAGTTGTATGAGACAAGCTAAATATTTCTGAAGAGCCCGGTGGGGTTTTTCCAAAGCTAAATCAGTGTCTGTATATTTTACATGTTTTGTCTTCTGACTTTTGCAGGAAGCCAAACCATCCAGTGAGGACTTGGGAGATAAGAAGGAAGGAGGCGACTATATTAAACTGAAAGTTATTGGCCAGGTAAATGTTGGTATGAAACTGTCTTTTCTTGTCTTAACACAGAATGGAGATTTATCACGGTGTCTAAATGCTTAAATGGCCTGGATTGGAGCCGTCTCAGATCCGGGCCACTAGCGGCAGGTCTCAGCCGTATTTGAGAGCCAGCACCTGCCAAAGCGGGCTCATCAAGTTAGGCCTCTCCTTACCCTTGGCACTACCAGGAGGTACATCATGATGTGCTAAGGGGATAAAGGCTTCTTGGTGATTGTTCTTTAAAGAGGATCTATCACCTCTCCTGATTTGTCCCTTTTAGAAAATCCAATGAAATAATAGTTTTAGTACATCTTTGCTTAGATCCCATTTTCTCTGTTATTCCTCCTATAAATGAATGAATGAATATACAACTTGGTGTAACTGTTACCTTTGCCAAAAGGGTGTATCCCATACTGTCAGCGGCGATTGGCCGGTGTCCCTGGCAGGGTAGCACTCAGTTCTTTATTAATAAATACTAATACATTTCTGAGAGGAATGGCATGGAGTTTTAGGAAAAAATGCACCAGAATTGTTATTTAGAAGCAATTACTAAAACAGAGCTGTTAGGACTGCTGACAAATGCTCTCTAACTGGTCCTAGTAGTGTAAGGTTCACATCTGCATTGCATATTCTATCAAATATAACAAAAAAATAGTAAAGCATGCGGCTCTTCTCTTTCCATTAAAACAACAGATGTGTTGGAAACTCGACGAAACCCACTGTCGGTGTCCGTTGTAAATCCTCTGCGATGCAGGTTCTACACAGAACCTGAGATGCAAATGTGGCCCAGGCCTTAGGTGATGTCTACAGGGCTGATGTTAAAATGTCGTTGATATTTTAACATCTCCACACCACGTTTTTTGGCGCGGGTTTGCGTAAAAAACACCATGTGATTTCGGCTTCACTAGTACATTGGAGTGTATTAGAATCCACATTGAATCCACCAGAAGATAGACAATGTTCTATCTTCCGGTGGAGGTTGGCGGTTTACATATCCGACCATAGAAAATGTGTGCTGTGTAGACTGCAGCACGGATTTTCTATGGGGCACTGGTTACAGTTGGATTTTCGGCGGATTCTAAATACTGAATCCTCTGAAAATCTGACCAGATTTCTGTGCTGTGAAGACAAGGCCTTAGGATGCTGTGATGACCTGATGTGTTTTCTGTCACAGACAAACTTCACTGGTGAATTGTCCAAGAACGTTGCAGTCTGCTGCAGTAAATGTACTATTATGTGCTACTACATGATTAGATCCAGTCGGCTACAGTGAGAGCTGCTTCTTGTTAGCAGCTCTTTGCTCTGGCTAACTGCTTAGATGCTGAGGCCGCACTGATTGAGGCACCTGGGTAATCACATGGGAATTGGCGTCATCTCCTATCGCAGCCACATGTGTGGAGCGGCCTCAGAATACCCTTGCCCAATACTCCAGCATGCATTTATGGCTGATGTTCGGAAGGGGTCAACAGGTGGCAGGTGATGGCTTGGCTTCTTCGGATTTTGATTATTTGTCTTGCTAACATTTTCCACACTTGCTCAGATGCTGATATTGTATCTTCCCTGTTTTAGGATAGCAGTGAAATTCATTTTAAGGTAAAGATGACGACGCACCTGAAAAAGCTGAAAGAATCCTACTGTCAGAGACAGGTAAGAAAAGCAGCTCTTCTAACCCATTCACATCTTGTTTTTGTACTCTGTCAAGTTTTTGTTTTTTAAAAGGATGAAAAAAACATGAACGATTACATTATTTTGTCTTTTTTTTTTAAAAAAGAAAAAAGAAATACCTGATGCAAGTTTTTTTTTTTTTTTTTTATGAGAAACCTATACCAACAGCTTTATGTTTGTACATGTTTAACGGAGACATTTTTACATAATATATGGATACGTTAAACGGAGAACAAAAACATCAGGGGAATGAGGCCTTAGGGCCTGTTCGCACGGAGTTTACACTCCGTGTTACAAGTGCTTTAAGGATCCGTCTTGTTGTCCGCTCTGTCGGTCCCCAAAATGGATCTAACAAATAGCAGTGAGATTCTCACTGCTGTCTATGCCGAACACAGAGCGACAGAGGGGACCCCAAGACGGATCCTTAAAGCGCTTGTAACACGGAGTGTATACTCTGTGTGAACAAACCCTTAGCAGTACCAGAAATACATTGTTCCACCTGTATTAGCTACAGTTTCCACTATATATTGCTGTAACACTGCAGGGGTGGGCTCAGGTTCCCTCACTGGTGGACAGCTAAAGCTTTCTGACACTGACCACTTGTTGGGACCCTTTTGACTACAGACTAAACTTGTTTTGTTCGCCTTAATTGAGGGGTGGTTTAAAATAACATGGAATATACTTCTGCTGTGTGTGTTTTTAAGTGTTACTCGAAGCTAGTTGAGTAAGCGTTAAGAGAAAAAAAGTGTAAGATTTGTAACTTAGTGTTCCTGATGCCACCTTTTTCGGGTGAATTAATGAGAAACTATTGAGCCTCCGCCAATTTTATTAGCTGCATCAAGGCTATTTCCGTGTAGCGAATGCACCTACCTCTATCAGTGTTGGGGCATCTAAAAAGTGTACACATGGAACCAATCTGCAGCAGTGCATGAGCCTGATAACATACCTCCGTATAAAGTAGATACCACACTGATAAGGTTTGTCACTCCCGGTATAAGCTTCTCATTGAGTTCAACGTTACACACAGTTGACTTAACGCTGCTTTTCATTTTCCGTCTCAGCAGTGTCTTTTTCTTACCTATTACAATTCCAGCTTAAAGTAAATCTGCCCAGTTGTGCACATTTTGATGCATGATGTGATCGTTAATGTTGTAATGAGTCACACATTATAAAAGAATTCTGTAGTATGTTACTAAACCAGACGCAACACACTACTGAAAAAAATAGTAGTAAGGCTGCTAGTGATGAGAAGCATCAGGATAAACTGCAATGACGTGTATTTTCCATAAGGCTATGTTCACACGGCTTAATTGCGGGACGTATTTCGCCCTGCAACTATGCCGTGTGTACGGGAGCGGGGTGGGGCGGGGGGGGCGGGCAGTAGGACGGGGGGGGGGGGGGAAGGGGGGCGGGCAGTAGCCCACCGGCCCATTAGACATGCATTATTCTTGGCGCGTATACACCTTGAATAATTGACATGTCACTTCTCTCCCCGATCGCCGTATTGTGTGAGTGGGGAGAGGAGACATTATCCATAGTTCTCTATGTGGATTACCGTAAAGACTGGGACGCATTTCAGCCCGTAATTCGTGCAGTACGCTGTGTGCTGCTGATCCCTCAAGAGAATGAAGAAAACCACGCACCTCTGGACTAACATTCGGTCCAGCCACGCGCCTGCCGGTCATGCTTTGGTTGTCTTCAACTTGGGTCTGAACTGAATGTCACCGCTCACATGATGCTGAATGGTGACATCGGTGACGTTCCATTCAGCCCAAAGCAGGTGGCAACAGAAGACTGTAGATAGAGCCTGGAAACGGGTTCTGTGTTTATTCCTTAAAATCCACACTTGTTTTTTTTTCCCTCCTCTAAAAGCAACTGGTTCTTACTACTTTTCCAGTGTGGAAGCGGCCTGCAGTGTTTCTGTTTTTATGTTCTTATAAGAGAGAAAACTCCTATAATTATTTGGCTGGAGTAAGGGCATGTTCACATGGCGTTTGTTAAATATGTTTTACCGAAAAACGGACCCCATAACGTATCTAACGATGTGTGATAACATTGATCTCAAGGTAAAATACGTATCGATGTTCAGACGATACATGTTTAACGTACGTTTTTTCATGGCGTAAAACGCATGCTTTCAAAGACGTAAATTCTTGATCTGTTTTACGCATTGAAGAGTCCATAGAAAATTATGGATACGTTTTTGCAGTCCAGAAAACGTATCCAAAAATGTACCACACTTTTTTTCGTTTTAAGTATTGCAAGGACATATCCAAGACGCCGTGTGAACATACCCTAAAAAGCTTTCTTTTACTTACTGCTAGTTAATTGTAGCTAGGTTGCTACTTAAAAGTGTGTCCATTTCATACATTGATGGCATATCAATAAGATATGCCATCAAAGTGTGATAGTTTGTGGGTCCGCTCCTGGGACCCACTTCTAACTAGAGAATGGCCCTCAAAAGTCTCTGCTGAGAACGGAGAGTAGGTTGTGTTTGTGCACAATTCTCCATTCTGTTGTACGTTTGGTATGAGTACAGCTGAGCGGTGTGTTTACTTGTACTCCGAACACCCTATAGAACAGAATGGCGAGTAGTGCACAAGCGCAGCCTACTCTGCGTTCTGAACAGAAACTTTTGAGGCCCTGCTCGGACCATAGGTGCAGGCACACATTGATGACATATCCTATCAGTATACCATTAATACGTGAGGTGGGAACACCCCTCTAATCAGTAGTTGGTATTTATTATTATTTATTTATTTATTTATTATAGTTTTTTTTCTTTTTGTTACACAAGTTTTGTAGCCATTGTCAAATAGAACTAATAATTGACTATATTGCTGCAATGTATCACTTGCTATCAGATGTATATGTCTCATAGACATTTACTTGAGTGATTTCTGCATAGTTTATAAGGGCATTGTTTTGTTATATCTAATTGCTAGGACAAGCCGTAACATGAGCGGTATGAAAGGAAAACAAACAATATGACGGCCACACATATCCAGGGGTCAGAAGGCCGTAAAAAAGCATTTATTTTAAATCCATAAAAACAGCAAAAATAATAGATAAACCACAACGACCAACAAAGTGCATGGAGCAATGCTCCTGTTGACGCGTTTCAGATCAACTGATCCTTAATCAGTGTAGCCTTTGTTATGATTAAGGATCAGTTGATCTGAAACGCGTCAACAGGAGCATTGCTCCATGCACTTTGTTTGTCATTGTGGTTTATCTATTATTTTTGCTGTTTTTATGGATTTAAAATAAATGCTTTTTTACTGCCTTCTGACCCCTGGATACTTGTGGCTGGTCATATCGTTTGTTTTCGTTTCATACAATACTGGAGTAATTGGAGGACTTGCTCAGACCGTGCCACATTTTACAAATAAAGGTGAGCTGAAGTTTTCTTTGTATATTGATAACATGAGCGGTGATGGTCTGACTTTCCAGTAGCCTCACTAACCCCTAAAATGAAGAGGTCAGTCATATGAGCTATAGTATATGGCAAGCAGTACTTTTCCCAACAATTGACATTCGATTTAACTGGACATTTTCTTCCAAAGTGTAAAGGGTTATTCTGATTTGCTTTGTCATTTCTTTCTTTTACGGTCTTATCTTATGCCATTATGTTGACAATACATTTTATAAATTTGACCTGTTGGTTTCCAATCAGAAGGAAGTTCTAATTATTTTTTTGTTCGGTACTTAACAATTTTGATTGCTGAAATAAGTGAAGTAGCAATTATTGTAGTATGTTGCTGTTTTTCATGGAAGAATTTAACAAATGCTCTGTACTTGTGTGTTCATTTTTAGGGTGTGCCCATGAATTCGCTACGGTTTCTGTTTGAAGGGCAGAGGATTGCAGATCACCAGACCCCTAAAGAGGTCAGTAATAACTTCACAGGCTGGGTGTCGTGTTTAACTGCAGTAGTCGCTGAGGCCAGGTACCCCAATGAGATATTTCTGGTCAGTTGATTAGGCTCCTTTGCTTGGACCCTTTTGACTTGTTAACCACATACATACTTTATTAATTGCAGTTATAAAAATAAATTTAAGCTTTGCTGATGGTGTTTGCTGCTATTACATAAATGATATAAAGAACCTCACTAGATTGGCACACTGCAGCTAGTATGGTTTAGGAGATTAAACGCTATCATGCAAAAAGTATACATGATTAGCCATAAGATGGCATCAATTGCATAGAGTTCTCTGAATAGAACAATTATCAGATATTCCTATAGAACAGCTCAGAATGTTCTTTGGTGGTTGTGCGTACAGCTGAATACACCGCTCGGTTGTATTCTCAACTCTAAGGCTATGTTCACACGGCGTAATTGTGGCATGTACAGTACGTGCCGCAATATGCCGTGTGATTTGGGAGTCGCGCAAAGCACGGGGTGGCCGGCAGCCCGCCGGCCCCATAGAATTGCATTACTTGCGGCACGTAATCGATGTGAGTAATTGACATATCACTGATCTCTTCGCATACAATACGATCGCAGTGTATGCGGGGGACAGGAGGGGAAGGCATAATCCATAGTTCTCTATGAGAGCTATGGATTACTTTAATTGCGGCGTGGATCGCGCCGCGTATTAAGCTCAAATGTGCACCAAATTTACACCGTGTGAACATACCCTAAGCATTTTGCCGCATATTTGCACTTCAATACGCCTGACGTGCCCTGTAATTACGCTAATTCATAGCTCTCATAGAGAGCTATGAACAATGTCAGTCTCCCGCGGCGTACAATACTGTATTATACGCTGGGGGAGAAAAGTGACATGTCACTTCTTCGCGGTGCTTACGCGTCACTGATAATGAGAGTGAGTAGCGCCGTTCAAATTCTCCATTCTGAGCTGACCCTTTCAGGTTCCTGATATAGGTGCAGGTCCCAAAGGTAGGATCTGCACCTATAGGATTTTGATGGCATATCCTAGTGATATGACATCAAAGTTTATGGTGAGACTACCCTCTTAGGGAGAGCTAGTACCACCACCAAAGCAAAGTCTGAGTTACTTAATATGAAGAGGCTTTTGCTAATAAGGTTAGGTCATATCTGTAGTGCGTTTTATCTTACATGTTACTTCTTCCCTTGCAGCTGGGCATGGAGGAAGAAGACGTTATCGAGGTTTATCAGGAACAGACTGGTGGCCACTCGTTGATTTAACATTTTGTTTTATTTTTGATTTGGAAATTTTCTGACATTCTGGATTTTATTTTATTTTTTTTTTATTTTGTAATAAGTTGTTTACCTCCCCTGCTGTAAGGGTTCCTTTCTTGTTGTAATCCACTTGCTGGCTTCACCTTAACATCACATCATTTCAGCAGCCACACTATGTACCAAGATGAGCAGCATCTGCACACTTCACCAGTTCAAGCCTTTGTCATCTCTGCCTCTGGGCTGTGAAGATCCAGCTTGAAGTCTACATGGTAACTTTGTGATAAGAGGAGAGAACTTACTGGGGACTCTGCTTCATATTAAAGTTGAATAACCTTGGCACCATAAGTTCATTGTTCCAGCGCCTGCCTAGAAGAGTTAGGAGTTGTGTTTTTAGAAGTGGTCATGCTACAAAAACCCTATGTATAGAGAAAATGTTTGTTGTATCTTTTATTTTTGTGGGGCATGGGTTTTAAAAAAAGATAAAAAGAAGAAAAAAAGGCATTATCTGTATTGGCTTAATTGAAGTAATATTAAAAACAGAAGAAACATTTGTAAAATCTGAGATCCCACTTGTTTTTGTGAACATTTCATTAACTCGTTATACGGACTTGTTTTCAGACTTCAGTTGCCGTTGGTGAGTAAAACCAGATCTTAACTGGGAAACATGACACCAGTGTGAACAGAGCCTTACTTATGTCCAGATCATCTGCAGTCCTATTCTGTATTATCAAAGAGCAGTACATTTTTGTCAGGGATTTTAGGCTTACACATGTACAGCTCATTTATGCCAAGAATGTGCACAGTCATGGTACATACATAAGTGTTACCACTTCCATGGAACTTCTTTGCATAGATTATACATGTAGGTAGGTCAGTCTAAACCAGCGGCGGCGAACCTATGGCACTCTGAGGCCTCCCTGCTGGCACACGCGCCAGCTCCCCACTCGCTGTCATTATGCAGCAACATGGACATTTCTCCGCTGCTCCCTTAATTGTGCCGCGCCTCCTGCATTCCGCCCCCGCGGACCCTCCCCTCTCTGTTCACGGGCGGGATGCAGGAGGCGCGGCCACACTGTTTCAAATGATCAGGGCATCGCACGGCAGTCTTAAGAGCTCGCGCACACAGGACGGCTGTTGATGAGGTAAATCCTCTAACAGCCGCAGTCTAGCAATGTAAGTGCTGCACTCCCCCAGTTCAGAGGGACACTGTTGTACAGGGCAGTAATTGGAGCTCCTGCAGCGCAGCCCGACTGCTGTACACAGCTCCCCTGACTGAGCACTTAAAAAGTCTCAGCGGAGCTCAGTGAAGACGTCGGGTCAGAGAGGAGGGGGGAGGTGTGCTCTCGGCACAGCAGTGTGCAGGAGCTCAGGAGACAGATGCTGTTCTGTCTCCCTCTCTCCCTCCTCTGTGACCTGCTGTTTGGCAACACCATCCTGAGATGTGCCTGGTGATCAGGTACATTTTGTATGTGTATACATGAGTGTGTACAATAGTGTATATGTGTGAGTGTTCATGGGTGTGTGTTCATGGGTGTGCTTGTGTTTACATGGGAGCTGTCTACAGCCTGTGGGGAGCTGTCTACAGCCTGTGGGGAGCTGTATACAGCCTGTGGGGAGCTGTATACAGCCTGTGGGGAGCTGTATTCTGCCTGTGGGGAGCTGTATTCTGCCTGTGGGGACATATATCTATACACCTACCTAACTTAGGGGACTTATATAACTAGAAGTAAGGAGTTGCTGGAAAAGTGGGGATTCTAAGATATTGGTGTCCAAATAAAATGTCACCTGTGAGTCACTAAAACTGCCTGAATTGTAATCTCTTATATGTGTGCAAAGTGTAATGGTTTATATTCAGTAGTGGAGTAGCGGTATTATTCAGTCACTATGTGGTGGTGATATGAGGTCATTGTGTGACGGTATTATTGCATCACTTTGTGGTGGTGTTGTGGTATTATTCAGTCACCTGTCTGCTGAGCACCTGTGTACACTATCTACCACTATGTGGTCACTGTGTAGTGGAAATATGGCAGAGGGATGGGTTAAGCGGCCGTTACATCCCTCGTATTAATTGTTGTGCAGCTCCACTTCCTGACATCACCTCCCTGCTTCGTGCCGACGTCGTCGGCACTTTGCGGTTACTACATTTTTTTTGGGGTCGCAGTTTGGGCACTCGGTCTCAAAAAGGTTCGCCATCACTGGTCTAAACCAACCAACATTACACGGTCCTCCAAAATCGCAAAATTTACATACACCTTCTTTCTCTGGTTTTGCTTTGATCATTGGATTTCTTTTTGCATGTCTTAGATGCCTAGTAAAGCCCTTGTTGCCCTACGGAAAATGGTGTGCATTGAAGTATTTGACTCTCTGCCATCTTGTGTAAACTGTTCCTTTTTTTCTCTTTCATTTACTACAGTGTATCCAGTACAGCACCAAACACAGTTGGATGAGGCTAGTGTACTGCCTGTAAGACTTACAATGCAGAACCTTACTTTTCATGCCTCTCCTGCAGGGTAGGTTGTTGCACAGCAGGACAACCACTGAGGTTGGACTGCCCTATGCTGAGAAGATCCAGCGCCTACTGCCGAGTATGGCTGCAGGTCTCACTGCTATGTGCAGTGCTTTTCTGGACAGGAAATCTAAGTAGACACACTGATCTGAGGCCCCTGCCACCTGTACGACATTACTGTCTATGCTGTCATCAGACTTCTCTAAATATGTAAAGCAGATGTATAACCCAGGCTTAGTGAGCAGTTACCTACAGTCATGGCCAAAAGTTTTGAGAATGATACAAATGTTAATTTTTACAAAGTCTACTGCATCAGGTTTTATAATGCAATTTGCATATACTCCAGAATGTTATAAAGAGTGATCAGCTTAACAGCAATTAATTGCAAAGTCAGTAGTTGCCTAGAAAATGAACTTTTTCCCCCAAAACACATTTCAACTTCATTGCAGGCCTCCCTTAAAAGGACCAGCTAACATCGTTTCAGTGATTGCTCCATTAACAGAGGTGTGGGTGTTGATGAGGACAGTGCTGAAGATCAATCTGTCATGATTAAGTAAGAATCACACCACTGGACACTTTAAAAGGAGTCTGGTGCTTGGCATCATTGTTTCTCTTCTGTTAACCATGGTTATCTCTAAAGAAACATGTGCAGTCATCATTGCACTGCACAAAACTGGCCTAACAGGGAAGAGTATCGCAGCTTGAAAGATTGCACCTCAGTCAACAATCTATCGCATCATCAAGGAATTCAAGGAGAGAGGTTCCATTGTTGCCAAAAAGGCTCCAGGGCGCCCAAGAAAGACCAGCAAGCGCCAGGACTGTCTCTTAAAAGTGTTTCAGCTTCAGAATCGGGCTACCAGCAGTGCAGAGCTTGCTCAGGAATGGCAGCAGGCAGGTGTGAGTGCATCTGCACGCACTGTGAGGCTGAGACTCATGGAGCACAGCCTGGTGTCAAGGAGGGTAGCAAAGAAGCCACTTCTCTCCAGAAAAAACATCAGGGACAGACTGATATTCTGTCAAAGGTACAGGGAGTGGATTGCTGAGGACTGGGGTAAAGTCATTTTCTCTGATGAATCCCCTTTCCGAATGTTTGGAACATCTGGAAAACAGCTTGTTCGGAGAAGACAAGGTGAGCGATACCACCAGTCTTGTCTCATGCCAACTGTAAAGCATCCAGAAACCATTCATGTGTGGGGTTGCTTCTCAGCCAAGGGAATCGGCTCTCTAACAGTCTTGCCTAAAAAACACATCCATGAATAAAGAATGGTACCAGAATGTCCTCCAAGAGCAACTTCTCCCAACCGTCCAAGAGCAGTTTGGTGATCAACAATGCCTTTTCCAGCATGATGGAGCACCTTGCCATAAAGCAAAGATGATACTAAATGGCTCAGGGAACAAAACATAGAGATTTTGGGTCCATGGCCTGGAAACTCCCCAGATCTTAATCCATTGAGAACTTGTGGTCAATCATCAAGAGACGGGTGGACAAACAAAAACCAACAAATTGTGACAAAATGCAAGCATTGATTGTGCAAGAATGGACTGCTATCAGTCAGGATTTGTTCCAGAAGTTGATTGAGAGCATGCCAGGGAGAATTGCAGAGGTCCTGAAGAAGAAGGGTCAACACTGCAAATATTGACTTGCTGCATTAACTCATTCTAACTGTCAATAAAAGCTTTTGTTAATTATAATATGATTGCACTTGTATTTCTGTATGTGATAAAACATTCTGACAAAACCAAAAAAACCAGAGGGCAACAGATCAGGTGAAAATATAATATTTGTGTCATTCTCAAAACTTTTGGCCATGACTGTAGTGTTAGCCTTGCATTTTTTTTTTCGTGGTATGTTCTTTCTTCCGATATATTTTATGTAGGAAGATAAGGATGCTATCTTAAACAAAGAGTAAATCCGTTTAAAAAGTGTGGAATTTGTGGATTTGCTTCTTGTAAAAAGCCATGAGGCCAAAGCTGTAAATATCATGTTGGTGCTCCACAGGTAGCAGTGAGGGTTCACTATTTTCCAAGCTCTGCAAGCCCACTGAGGGAGAAGACTTGAGGTTACAGCACATAATTTGTATTTGTTGCCAATTGGAATGCATTGAATGCTTCAGGTTTGTGATTTGAAAGCCGCAGAATCGGGGTGATCTGAAGAAGACAGGTAACGTCATTTATACCGCACAGTAAATCCCATAACTAAAGCCTCGCAAAAATGGCACATTTTATGGTATGGTCAGTGGCACCGGAAAAAAACAGCTATGTAGACAGATCATTAAAGGGGTTGTCTCACTACATTGATTCATCTCACCTCAGTGCTGTTTTCTTGGTTTCATTTTTATTTCAGGGGCGTGCTTACTGGCTTCTACTAGGCTGCAGTAGAAGCCAGGTCTGTAGCTATAGCAACCAGTGCTGGCAGCCTATCATGAGAGAGTGAACAGGTCTGTAGCTCTAGCGACCTGAGTAGCTGATGCAGCCCATTCAAGAGGGGATATCTAGGAATAGGTAGGACACTGTTAATGGACATATCACAAAGTGACCATCTTTAACATAAAAAGCAATCCTTGTAGTGCGACAACCCCTTTACAGGGGTTTTGCCACGAAGTGAGTTCCTTACCTCTTATCTGCTCAGGAAAGAATATAAACAAAGCATGCAGTGTCATGAACGGCTGCAGGGGCGAGAGGGAGGGGGTGAGCAGAGAACAAGGAAGAAGGGAGCGTCTGCAATGTTTACTCAAATAATTACATTACAACCAGTGGATTCTCAGCGCAGCTCCCGAAGACCCGGCGTAATTGCGTGGCGTACCCCGCAATTAAGCCGTCTGAACATAGCCTTCCGGCACTGTGACTTTTGTTGATGACCTGTTTACTTTTTTTTTTTTTTCTCCACCATAACTTTATTTTTCTGTTTAAATATGCCTATAAGGGCTTTATTTGTGCAGGCTGTATTTTTATGGATTCCTTAAAATGTATTGGAAAACCCGGCAGACAGACCACATTGAAATAGGTCTGCCTGTCGGAGCTGTAACATGCCTTACTTTGCCGACCCGCATTCATACATGCGTCGGTGTTTTCGAATGTGATGTGTCCTGCCCCGGAACGCCCATAGCACGCCCCTTCAAGTTAGACGCATTAGAAAGTGGTGAACTTCGCGCCTAATATGCCTAACACATAGGGGAGGTGTGTCCGACAGCGGAGCCGGCACAGAGAGGCGCATTATACGCCAGAAAACAAGCAAAAACTCCGATCATACATGTCCCCCAAAGTGTGTTATCTCTAATAGACAAAGGAGATTAATTACATTTAAATGTTTACCTTGAGATATGAAGCCTTCTGTAATATTGATTACATCTCCTGCAGTCATGTCAGTGCAATTAGAAGAGCTGGGAATATGGAGCTGATATGCTAATCACTTCTATAGAACCAACCACAGACTAGGCAATGAGAGTGGCAAACTGTGAAGCTTCCTCTTGCTCTATGAAATAGCATGTTCAGAGAACCCCTTTAGGGTATTTATGTTGAGGGTTGTGGTGTGGCCTAGCACGTGCCACAATTGAAATGTAAAGCCCTTTCTGCAATCTTTTCAGCCCAGCTTGTTGCTAGTACAGTTGCATGCTACTTTACATTTAAAAATGTTTCCTAATGCCCCCGATGTCCGTATTAATTCTGAAGACCCCTATGTTAATGCGAACCCAATAACTAGTCCTCCTTGGGCGAAGAGCGAGAATGTTTTTGTTAGACATATTGTTTTTAATTCTGTATACATTGGTCTCTCATATTTAGGTTCTGTAAGAACAAAAAGTCAAAACCTAAGGAGTGTGACCGTTGCAAAAAAAAAATAAAAAATGATTTGTATAAAAATTATTTGTTAAACAAATGCAGAGACGGTGGTAAAAAAAAATCCCTCTCATGGCTAAAAAAAATGTACACTCCATAATCCGCAAGAAGTCAATTCTTCATTAGAACAAAAATCCAAACCTCCTCCTCCCATTTTGTCTGTTCACAAGTCCTCTGAATCAGTTGAAGAAGGAGCAACTTATCTGAGTAATGAAGATTCTGAATGTCCATTATTTCAGTCCAATAAAACAGATCATCAACTCAAAGCTATTGTTGGCATTAAAGAATAACGTTCCAAGACCAGATTTTCCAGTGGCTTAATACAAAAAAAAAAAAAAAACTGGTCTAGTGAGGAAGACCTAGTTGTGGGATAGTTTGACAAAGAGAGATATGGATCTCTTGACGGAATCTGGGGTCCGCGGTCCTCTGGTGGTTGCCATTGGGTCCGCAAGAGGCTTCTGATTTCGCTGTTTGTGCAGATTCTCTTCAGCTGAAATCTTCTGCCGCGGCTCTACGCTATCCTGCCCTCTGTTCTCCAGGCAAGACTTCACAGCCCTGTCCCCAGCGCAGCTCCTGGAAGTGTTGGGGAGTGGGAGAAACAACCGCTCTACGGTGCTTAAGCATTTGATTGCTGCGGTTCGTGACCTCAGCGTAATCAAAGGGCTTTCCCCTGCTCTTTCGGGTGATTGGGACTCCTGGTGACCCGACAGAGCCCAGGGCATGGCTGCATAGGCAGCCCTGGGGACCAAGAGTAGCCCCAGGGCTGTGTGTGGAAGAAGCCAGCGATCAGGGCAGATTGTGTGCTGCCCCGATCGCTGCCTGTGTCAAACTGACACAGATTATAATGTATTAGCATATATAAATATGCTAATACATTACTAAGTGTTAAAAAAAAAAACAAAGTGTAGAAAAAAAACTAAATAAAATAAATAATAAAATAAAAATATTTAATAAAAAATAATTGTGCATACATTGCACACAAAAAAAACCACCTACATATATTAGGTATCCACATGAGCATAATATAATTAATCTAACAAGTGTGAAATGTGAATGGTGTAAAGAGAAATTTAAAAAAACTGAAAAAAAAGAACTTTTTTCATCATGTTACAAACTGATGGGTGCTCTGTTCTATACACAGCCTGCTGTAGGCAACCAGGGAGTGAACAGAGATGCAGGGGGAATGCAGTGTACCTGTCTGGGAATGATGATGGAAGGGTGTACAGGGCAGGACTAAACAATGCTAGAAGGATTAGGGGGCGGGTGCAGTGAGGCCCTAGATTATAACTGCAGTGCATTGTGTGAGATGCTGGAGAACTACTGACACTCCGACAAGCAGGAAGTTTCACTGCAAAACTTGTATCTCATGATAGCTAAATAAAGAGGCAAAAGAAAAGAAACACATGAAGATAGTGGAACATGTTTATTTTTTCTATTTCCTGTTTTCCTGTTTTATGAAATCGTGAAACTCCTAGATAATTCATTTACGGCTATGTTCACACGCCTATGATTGGGGCATATTTCGCGGCGTACTGCGCTCAAATACGAGCGAAATGCGTCTCAGTCATTACGGTAATCCACAGTTCTCCTAGAGAACTATGAATTACAACTCCTCTCCCCATTCGCTGCGGGGGGAGATCAGTGACATGTCATTTAGTCACGGCGCTTCACAAGGCGCTTCATCAATTCTCCCCTCGCAAGGCAGTCCCCCACTTACGTCTGTCCCCTAGTTACGAACGGGGACCGGAAAGACGCACGCCAGGGACAGCTGACAGCGTCCAGGAGCTGCGGTGGCCCGGGCACTGTCAGCAATCTTTGCAGCTGTATGCAACTTCTAGGAGTGCATACAGCTGACTCTCCAGTCCCCGTCGGGGTCTGGGTGCTGCCATGTCCCGGGCACCCGCGGCGATCGCTTCGGTTATATGCGACTCCTCCCGGAGCGCATAGAGCCGAAGCCTCTACGAACTCCGGAATGCCGCAAGCAGACCTGTGACCTTCCGGAGTCATTACCGGCCTGTGCAGGAAGACGGAGCCAGAGGTGGGAAGTGGGGGACTGTGGTGAGTATCTGTGTTTGTTTTTTTTAAATAAGCTCTATCTATACCTACCTATGGGGGACATAACTGCCTATACCTGCCTATGGGGGACATATACCTGCTATGGGGGACCTATACCTGCCTATGCCTGCAATGAGGGACCTATACCTGCCTCTGAAGGGACATATACCTGCCTATAACTTCTATGGAGGACATATACCTGCCTATAATTACACACCATACATATACACCATACATGTACTAAATATATTGGTTCCGACTTACATACAAATTCAACATTAAGAACGAACCTACAGTCCCTAACCCGTATGTAACCCGGGGACTGCCTGTATATATCTCTGCCTTAATCTCTATATCCCTCCCCTCATGCAATCGTCGCACCTCACAGGACCTTCTTTGCTCTCCTCTTATCAGCTCCTCACACAACCGTCTCCAAGACTGCTGCCCCCATACTCTTCAGCATAGCCTACAATAACCCTGCTATCCATCCTCCACCCAAAAATATGTCTGCCCCTCACCTTCCGTCTCTTTCATCCTTCCTTCTAGAATGTAAGCCTTCGCGGAGAAAGTCCTCTCTCCCACTGCACCAGTTTCTAGTCATTTATTGTTGACATTGTACTTTGAATGGACCTATGTTATGTATGTAACCCCCCTTGAATGTACAGCGCCCTGGCGCTTTAAAATACATAATAATAATAAAAAAACTGCTGTTTGGGCATATAGCAGGACATACAAGGGAGGGAGTGCCATTTGGCTTTTGGAACACAGATTTTGGTGGATGTCAAGTTGCATTTGCAAAGCCCCCAAAGTAGCAGAACAAGTAAAACCTTCCCTCTCTTGGGGAACTCATCTATGAGTGTATTGTATATTTTGGGCCCACAGGTGTCACATTTTTTTCTAGCATTGGGAAAAAATGGAACCCACCCTCCCCCCTGAAATTCTGCTATTGTTTTTTTAGGTTTCATTTTTATAGCCTTTGCCGTGTGGTATAAATGACATGATAACTTTACCTTGCGGGCGGTATAATTACAACAATATCAATGTAATATAGTTTTTTTTTATGTTTTATTACTTTTACACAATTGAAAAGAATACATTTTTATGTTGTCGCAGAATGACAGCCATAATGTTTTTATTTAGCTGATGGTACCATTGGTACCATTTTTTTGGTTCATATGACACTTTGATCAGATTTTATTAAGGTTTTTGGGAGCGGGGTGAACAAAATACAGCAATCCTGTTACTGTTTTTATTTATTACAGCAGTCACCATGCAATGTAAATGACATCCTAACTTGACTTATCAGGCTGATACGATTACAGTGATACCCAATTTGTATGTTTTACTACTTTTATACAATAAAAACACTTTTATTTAGAAAAGAAAACAGGCCTTTTTTTCTTGCGGGATGACATTTTCATTGGTGCCACTTTGGGGTTTATATGTTTTTTTTAGTGGCTTTTTATTTAACTTTATTTGAAGCAAGATCAACAAAGATTACGATTCTGCCATTTTTTTTTTGCGGTATTCATCATGCAGGTTAAAAAGCATGACAGATTCGTAGGTTAGGTCGTTGAGCCTGCAGCGATAGTCTTTATACTTTTTTTTATTTTTTTTCATTTTTTTCAGTGATAAGCATTTGTAATGGGTCTGTGCCCCCTGCTGTCATTGGCACCCCTCGATTGCCACAGAGGCATCTCCCTTCATCTGTCAAACTCCTTAGCTGCCATGACTGCTATTGGCCGCAGCAGCTAAGGGGCAAACAGCTGGGAACAGAGTTATCTCTGCTCCTGACTGCAACTGCAGGAGCCCATCTATCAATCACCACAAAGGTCCAGCAGTGATCATGTGGGCACAGTTCCTGTGCCTGCATGATCACCATTACATTTCTGTACGTCATGGTCCATTAGTCAGCCATGCACCATGACGTACAGAATCCTCATGGTGCGTTAAGGGGTTAACATAAAAAAGAATGAGCCTTCTAGCAGATGGCAGTCCTTAAAACAAAAAGGGAAAGATTTATTATTTAACCTTTCCTCCAGTAACCCATTCAGAACCTCCCAATGATGGCAGTCTTATCATAGGGAAGGGGTTGTTACTGTAAGATTGTATAAATCTTAACTCCATGAGCCTCTTGCTGTGAACTGTTGCTGACCTTGCCTTTAACAGCTATGTTATAGGGAGTAGATTAACTTCTTATCCTTTAACTAGCCTCCTGCAAGATCCCAAAAAGATCAGAGATGGATATTGCATAGATTGTTCTGCCCCCTTAAAAACATTTTTCCATCACGAACTTCAGCAAAGACCCAAAAAAAACAGCTGACTCTGTAATTGGCAGAGAATGGCCTTAGCCCAGTAGCAGAAGATCAAAAAGGAAACGATGTTTACTGCCCTCTATTTTGTTTCATAAATAAATTCAGCGGCACCTACCAGGCCATTATCAATCCCAAGAAATTAAATCAGTATATACTATTCAGAAGTTTCAAGATGGAAGCATCTTCTACACTATCAGCTTAATGAAAGATGGATGCTACTTGGCCTCACTAGATCTCAAAGATGCCTATTACTGTGTCTCCATCAACAAGCATTCCCAGAAGCTGCTGAGAATAGCCGTTTTTATGTGTTCATCCATCTGTAGCTACTCATTCCGAGTGCCACCATTTGGCCTCTTTTCAAACCCCAGAATCTTTTCAATATCATTCGGAATTACTAGCCTAACTCCACAGTCTGAGCATCTTGATCGTTCCATACTTGGACGACATCCTGATAGTTGGAGAATCACCTTCCTAAGTATCAAAAGACCTGAGGACGGCAGACAGACTTTCTTCTCCCTAGGGTGCATAGTGAATTTTCAAAAATCACATCTATTTCTAAACCAAAGATATTTTTAGGAATTCCTCTAGATTCCAAACCACAAAAATCTTTACCAGAGGAAAATTTAAATGAATTGAATGCTTCAAGATCCACCTCTATCTGAAGCATCATGTGAATCCAGGGCCTTCTAACTTCTACAGTCCAAGTAGTCAAGTGGGCTCAAGCTCATTCTAGACCTTTACAAAATGTTCTATCTCAGTGGAATGGTCAGTAGAACTGCTTAGACTGAAAACTATTCTGCAGAGTGTGGAAATTTATTTGTATTTGTGGAAAAGTAAGAAAAAAATCTACTACAAAATGTCCATTGAACCCAGAGAAATATGGTAATTATTACCACAGATACCATCAATGAAGGCTGTGGAGCTCACTTAGAAGATAACATCATCCAGGGCTCCTGGTCAAACATCTGTGAGAATGCCTCTTCCAAGCTGAAATTGTTTATGAGCACTAAAAAACTTTGCTCAATCACTCCAGACGGAGGACCTACCTGTCAGACAATGTCATGTCAGTATTTTATCTGAGCAAACAGGGTGGAACACACATTTTTTTCTGTAGCTTGGAGAAATCATAATTTTATCCCGCAGCATCTGTAGTCCATTTTAAAAGAGAAGAGATTGGGTTTAGCCAGGACGTTTTTCACCACGTAACAAAATTATAAACCTCTTTGTTTCCAGAAAAGACCTTACCCTGGTAATACAGTAGATGCCTTCTCTTAATCTTGGAGAAAGCACATTCTGTACACTTTTTCTGCATTTGTATACATTTTCAAGGTCCTGAAGAACATTTGGGTAGCCAGAGAGATGGTGTTCCTCATTGCAACATTTTTGCTGAAGAGATCCTGGCTACCACAAGTACTCGAGTTGTTTCCATTTCCACAACCCATTTATTATGCCACCGATGTATGTTAGAGAAGTCCCTGTTGAGTGTGAGCATAATCTCTGTACAAGCGTATGGAAGATAGTGAACTCACTATAATCAATCCCTTTTACCAGTTACATGTGGAGATCCAGTAAGGAAGATGCAATGAATGTGCTTCTGGTAGTTTATTGACTGTACCTTGAGAGAGGACACATAGAGGATGACATATAGAGGTCAAAACAAATTCTCCTCTCCAGCTCTGTGTAACATGTCAGGTCATAATGGAGACACAGCAACAATGTGACTAGACGTTACCTGATAGAACAAGAGGAGCAAGAGGAAGGCAAAGATATATGGGAACCGCATCATTAATATCCTACATAGCCCCTAATAAACTCCATTCTGTTCTTTGGGAGGTCCGACTACAGTTGAACATAACACTCCACTCACCTGAATTACCCGTAGCACAAAAAAGGAGCGTAGTTGTTGGCAATGTGACTTGGCTCCTCTCAGTCTGAGTCAACACTTTTCAGGGTCTCCTCTGGATGGGTAGGTGCTCCCCCAACTTTTTAGAACCCCTGCAGGCTATCAGACTTTGATGGAATATCCTATCAATAATCAAAGTCTATGGTGGGAACACCCTTTTAATAGTTTAGTTTCCCTAACGTACTTTACCACTAGAGGCTGCAATCGCTTGTCCACTATACTGCAATATTAATGTTTTGCAGCAGATATACTTTAATTTGGGCAAGGTGTAATAGAAACAGCCAGGTAACAAGTCTTCAAGCTTTCCTTAGCATGGAGGCGCCAAACCAAATTTGAAGATTTTAGATGCTGTGAAAACATTGTCGATCCATTCACTGTTTATGGGACTAATGAAGATAGCTGAGCAAACATGTGAATGCTACTCCATTCAGACAGGGCATTATGTACCCAGTACTCCTGATCAGTGGGGGTCCCAGTAGTTACCACATGTCCCGTGGATCACAAAGCAAAAGGGTGGATGAAGAATATATGAAAAACTGCTATAACTTTTGTTAGATATAGGGCCACATGTATGAAACGGTTTTTTGGCTAAAACCCTCACTTTTTTCCCCATAGCAACCTATGGTGAAAAAAGTGAGTTTTAGACCAAAACCGATTTTTCATACATGTGGGCCCGTAGTGCCTCTTTCTCATTGTTTATTTTTTAGCAAGAACATCTAGTGTAGATTGCTAGAGCTGCTGGAGTTTCAACTAAGGACTAGAGATCAAATATAAGTCTCTTTGCTTCTTCTAAAAGTGGCTATGGAGTTTTTGTCAAATGTACGAAAAACAAACTGCGTTCTGTTTCTTTTAATGGCCTTTTCATGCTTGAACCAGAGCTACATACATTTTTAGAGAAAGAGGCTCAAAAAAAGAGGCCTTCCAGCAGAAAAGATCTGAAAAAGAGAAGCACCTTCCTCGGGTTTCCAGCCAAGAAAAAAAAAAAAATAAGGTAAAACTGATCACCAGAGCTGCTGGAAGGACGGTCGTCCAGATTTTCTACAACATTTGTTCTCAGTCTACCAATCAAACTTCTGCGGTAAAGTGTACTAAAAAAGGTAAATCTGGTGAGTTGCAAAAGTATTCATACTCCTTGAACTGTTTCTCATTTTGAAACGTTACAACTAGAGATGGCCGAATATTCTCTCCTCAAAATTCTATTCGGCCACTTTCTCTGTCGCCCGAATTTCCGACAAAATTGTTTCGTTCCCAATTACTTTCCGGCACCGAATCGCATTTAAAAAGCATCTATTATTCTTCCAAGCTGCACAGAGCCTGCAGGTGCTGTAAGAACGTTTGTGCCATGCTTAAATATCAGAGGGAGCTTGGTTGGGTCTTCATACAATGTTTGTTTTTTTAGTAATGACAACGCCTAGACAGCCGCCGCGACTTAGAATCGCTTTCAACAAATAAAATGCCCTGGGCACTTTATGTGGGCAACACGGACCAAAAACCTGGAAGCAGGAACGTAGCCTGAAATAAAGGTCAAGGCGCAAAAGCTGGAAAAAAAACAAACTGAGGAGCTCCAGGTGCAAAAACATTAGTGAACAGAGTGGGTGGAGGTGACGGCGCAGCCACAGCAGCATGAAGTCAGACAGTGGCACAATGACATTTCTGGAAGTGGCAAAAACCGTACCAGGCCGCAAAGTGGGCACAATGACACAGTGTGGAGGTCACGGTGTGTCAGCAGCAATGAGGTCCGTCAGTGGCACAATGACCAAAATCCTGGAGCTGGCAAAAAAAGGAGTCAAGGGCCAAAAGAGTGGTACAATGACACAGAGAGGAGAGTGGCACGCAGGAGCAACAGCAGCCGCATAAGGGTCAGACATGGCACAATGACACAGTTGTGGAGGGCCCGGCAGCAGCCAATCAAGCAGCATGAGGTCAGACAGTGGCAAAATGACAATACTGGAGGTGGCAAAAACAGAAGTAGGCCACAATGTGGAGGCACGGCTAAGCAGACACGCAGCAGCATGAGGTCAGAACAGTGCACAATGACACAGTGGTGGAGGCACGACAAGGAGTCACAGCAGCCAGCAATGAGGTCAGAAGTGGCAACAATGACATTTCTGCAGGTGGGGCAAAATAGTATTAGGCCACAGAGCGGGCACAAATGACTGAGAGCGGAGGTCACGGCGGCAGCAGCAATAGGCCAGGCAGTGGCACAATGACAGAAAGTGCAGGTGATGAACAGGAGCAACAGCATGAGTCAGAGAGTGGCACAATGGACATTCGGAGGTGGCAAAAACAGTACCAGCCGCAGAGTGGGGCACAATGACACAGTGTGGAATGTCCCACGGCTACAGCAAAAGCCGAGCAGCATGAAGCACATAGAGAGGCACAAATGACGAGTGGTTGAGGTGGGTGGGCAATAAACCAGTCCCCAGTAAAAAGACGGTGGGGAAGCAGAAAGGAGAAACTAATCAGCAGAATTGTGTGGGCCTCAGGCTGTGGGGCTGGCAATCAGAATAGTGGCGATGCAGGTAGTTTGGGGAACCAGACTGACCCGCCTAAGGCATGGTGTGTGTAATCCTGCCGATCCCGCCTGATTCCATCTTGACAAAGTCCATCGTTAGCAACATTTCCCCGTGAACAAGCGTTCTCCTTGGGGTAACGATGGCCCCCGCCGCACTGAACAACACCCGCTCTGATGCCACAGCTACTGGCCGGCAGGACACTTCTCCACCAGCAAAACTCGGCCAAGTTTGCGTCCACACATCCAGTTTTTTTGGCCTGCCCCCAGTATCCATCGGATCTCTAACAGGGTGGCAGAGTGCAGACCAAGTTGGCCACAACCTTTTGGTTTCAGTGAATGCTTCCCATGTCCTGCAGCGCTTGCTGCTGGTGACTGCCCTCCTCACTAGGCTGTTGGAAGGAAGTTGCCTCATTAGTGACACCAGAACCTAGGTTACAGCTGATTGAGCAGGTACTGCTTCCTACCCCCCCACCTTCCCCCACAAGCCGCGCAGTCAGTACGTGAGCGCTGAGAACCCCCCGGTCAGACAGGCCACAGGAGGGACGATGCCGGCACATAGGCACGGCCAACTGATTCAATGGAGGATTCCCTATAGGTAATTTGAAGTTTGTCTTCCCCTCTCAATAGCTGGGAAAAAGGCTCCCATTTTGGACCAGGTAGCGAGGGTCCCAATAGGTGGAGAGCCAAAGTCATCCCTCTGCCGGATGCTGACTATTTTCGCCTGTCACTATCCAGGCAAATAAGCAGCTGCGGGAATCCTGCACAAGTACCCGAGGGTCTCCTGCCTCCATTACCACTGTATACCTGCCACGGTGCTTGGGAGTCATCTGTCCTCGTCTTCCTCATCTCATGCCACCCTCTTCCTCCATCTGCTCCTGCTCCTCGCTCTCTTCGTCCACCTGGTAGTAAATCCACTACATTTTTCACCAGACAATGCTTCTGCCCCCATGTCCTCCTCCTCCTCCTCCCTCCCTCCAATTCAGTCCGCCACCGGACTCATTGGCCACGTAGGATTTAGTCGCCACAGCCTTCCAGTTCCCCTCCCAGACAGAGTTTTTCAGCATCTGTCCAGGACATGAACGTGGAATGAACCTCGTTATTCATCATCCCGTTTAGTCCTGGCGACTGACAAATAACGTGGCCTCCTCGAATGGGCCTCAAACAAACGGCAGGGTGTCACGCCATGGAGACGGCAACGCTGACATCAAGTTACACAAGGGGAGTACTTCTGTCTGCCCCTGATCAACAAAAAACGTTAATGGGCCTTTCTCTGTTCATAAAGTCTCGGTCCACAACAAAGGGTGCCAAGGCTGGAATTCCACGGGTGGAAAAACATCGCATATCAGAGCGTGTTTGGGGAGGCCCGATCTGCCGCTGCAAATTCCGAGAGGGTGTTTTTTCCTGGCTTTGTAACGAATGGATAAAGTGCATGCACAGTTTCCTGGCCCATTTTTTCCAGAAAGTTTCTGAAGATCGGTGGAGATTTCAAACCTTTTTACACCAGAATTGAACACGTGCCCATGCAGGGCGCCATGGACCAACCCTCCTCGGTGAGCGCGCCACCAGGTTCTCCCAATGTCCGTCACCATTGTTCCGATTAGCCTGTTGCGACGGAGAAAGCCAACACAATCCATTTCTTGCTGCATGACCGCGGAGCGTTCCTCCCCATGGTGTGACTTTCGTTCCGCCTAGCAAAGCTAGGTGTAAGAAACTGCGAGACAAACCGCTGTGCCCTACACCTCGTGTTTAATGATGGAGCAGAACATGTGAGCCCTGAGATGGGGTGGTGGAGTAGGGAGAGGCGGACCATTGGCGCAGGAGCTGCAGTTGACAACCGTGAGGATAAAAGTCGCTCCCTCCTGTCCAAGTTGATGTGTGTGCCAGGGCACGAAGCACAATCACCCAGTTGGCCGTAAAGGACATTTACTGGCCCTGAACCGTATTTTACAGCACCAGCGACCCTCGCTGCCGTGTACCTTGAACAAACCCTATAAGCACAAGGACTGACCCCACTTTCTGTTTTCTACATATTTTATGAAGTGCTGGGTACTGGCCATAACTTGGAAAAAAAATTAACGGCTTGGAACACTCCATCTCGGCTCGGCCACAAGCCAATAGTTCACCTGAATGTTGCAAGGTCACCATTTTGGAAAGGGAGACTGCCAGTACCAACCAAACTTGGACAGGGAGCAACGGTCAGCTTGCTGCACCTTTAGGATGGTTGGGACGCAACAGGTTGTCTCTTTCTTTTACAATCGCCTCTCAGAACGACTGCTGGCCGCCATGAAGTAGCGAGGGAGCAGGAGCAACTGGACCGGAGAGGATGTCAAAGAGAAACAGCTGCCCCTTCTCAAAGGTGTTGAGCCATAGACAGCCTGGAAAATGGCATGCGTGCACTGGCCCGCTGCTGCTGCCTGCGCGCAGGATGGACCACCACATCTGAGCCACGATTCTCCCACAGGCCACCAGGATGTGACGCATGAAATGTGTAGACGCAGGGCACGTGTGTCCAACGTTAGCTCCCTGGCCACGCTCACTTTCTGCCCACAGATTCTACATATACCCATATTAATTTCGGCCTCCTCCCGTTGTCTAGCAAAGAACTGCCACACCGCCGAGTACATGATGTTTACCGCCAACGCCTCCCGCACTGGAGTGACTACTGCCGCCGCTGTTCCTCGCTGATCCCCTGTGCGCGTACGTTCTTGGAACCGGCGAAAGCGGGTTTTCTACCCAGTGGCCGCTGGCTCCCGACCTCACACTCTGCTACCCTGCAGACTCCGGCCACACAACCCACTTCTCGGCTGCGCCGCTGCCTGACCGCAAAGACACGCCCCTCTTCTCCTGACGAATGAATGAAAGCCCCTTGCTTTCACCCGGCTCCCAAGTGCGGGTCGCTACATCATCATCCTTATTTGTTTCCAATCGTCACTACTGTCCCCATCAACCGGTCCCCTGGTAACCGATGCCTGACCTCTCACCATACAGACCACCCATGCCACTCACCAACATCAATACTTTTGCCGCCTACTGCAAGAAGCTCTGGATATTGGCCCCCATTTCTTCGCTGCCAAGTAGCGGCTGACTTGCCCCTCCTCAAATTGTTTCATCCTCGCTATAATAGTGGCGCTGAGCCCAGACCACATAGTAAGATCCCCTGCTGAGAGACCCTGGATGGACAGAGGCGGCTGAGGACAAGTGATGGCCCGCTGACCCGCTCCCCCGGCCATGCCAAACTAAGTGTTATGTTTGTCTGAGGATCCCACCGACTCATTAGCTTGGGGTTTGTCCGATTTCATCTGGGAGGAAGAGGATGACCTAGTCCAAACCATCAAGAACCTTGGGTTTTGCTGAAAACAACACACGCCCTAGATGACAGTCGTCAGTTGTGGGCCCCTCACAACGAGTGACCCCAGCTGCACGTCCCCTTGCCTGTGCTGCGACCTGGGCCCGTGTCAAGAAATGTTTTGTGCCACTGCCACTCGCTGTTGGGCAGAGCCTCCACCCTCTGTCCTGACATACTGTTTTGTTCTAAAACTACAACACTGTTTTATTTGATGAAGCTAATCTGTATATGAAAAATTTACACCCGTTTTGACTCCATATGAACCCTGTAAACAAGCTGGGTAAACCCTTGATATAAAATGCGCTCCACAAATGGCCAGGAAAAATTTTACTTTATGTGTCCGTTTACAAGCACTTTGTGTTTTAACTAAATGTAAAGCACAAACATGCTTAAATTTAACCTTTCGCTTGAGAAATATCTGCTACAGAGAAAAATGTATATTTTCGGTGTTGAAAAAGACGGTTTATTTTTGGTCAGCACAGCAAGCAAAACAAACTCTAAATTAACCCCTGGATGTAAATTGCGCAATAGAAATTGAGCCACCACAAACTAGTAGCTTTGTAGAGTTGTTACAATGTGTGTATTTCTACCACACAACAAGAGATTTAAATTGTAATTCAACTTTTGCTTGTGAATTAGGCACCAAAAAAAAAATATATATATTGGCGTTGAAAAAGACGGTTTATTTTTGTCAGCACAGCAGCAAAACAACGCTTAAGTTAACCCTGGATGTAAAATTGCGCAAATAGAAATTGAAGCCACCACCCAAAACTAGAAGCTTGTAGCGCGTTACCAATGTAGGTATTTTCTACCCACACAAGAGAGAAAAAAATGTTAATAACCTATGCTTGTGAAAATTAGGCTACCAAAAAAAAAAATATTATATGGCGTTTGAAAAAGACTGTTTTTAATTTTGGTCAGGCACACTAGCAAAAACCAAGCTTAATTAACCCCTTGGATGTAAATTGCCAAGTAGAAATTGAGCCAACCAAAAAACAAAAGTACTTTGTAGCGTGTTACAATGCCGTATTTCCTACGCCACACAACAAGAAAGATAAAAATTGGGTAATTAACCCTTTGCTTGTGAATTAGGCTACCAAAAAAAAAAATAGTATATTGGCGTTGAAAAAGAACGGTTTAATAATTTTTGTCATCACAGCAGCAAAACAACGCTTTAAATAAACCCCTGGATGTAAATTGCGCGCAATAGAATATTGAGCCACCACAAACTAGTTAGACATTTGTAGCGTTTTATACAATGTTTATTATTCTACGCCACACAACAAAGATGAAAAATTGAACTTAACCCTTTGCTTGTGGGAAATTAGCTACCAAAAAAAATATATATATATTTGGCGTGAAAAAACGGTTATTTTATGACAGCCACACCATCAAAACAACGCTTAAATAACCCCTGGATGTAAATTGCGCAAATAGAATGAGCCACCCAAACTTAGTACCTTTGGTAGCGTGGTTACAATGGCGTATTTCTACGCCACACAACAGAAGGATTAAAATTGTTAATTAACCTTTGCTTGTGAAATTAGGCCCTACCAAAAAAAAAAATTATATATTTAGGCGTTGAAAAGGACGGTTTTTACTTATTTGTCAGCACAGCAGCCAAAAATAACAAAAACTCTTTAATTAACCCTGGATGTACATTGCCGCAATAGAATTGACCACCACAAACTAAGTAGCATTGTATCTGTTTAACAATGGTGTATTTTCTAAACGCCACACAACAAGAGATAAAATGGTAATTAACCATTTCTTTGTAATTTAGCCCTTAACCAAAAAAAAATATTATATTTGGCGTTGAAAAAGGACTGTTATTTTTGTCAGCACACCAGCAAAACAACGCTTTATTAAACCCTGTATGTTAATTGCGCAATAGAAGGAGCCACCACAAACCTATCACCTTTTTAGCGTGTTACGAATGTGCGTAATTACCTAACGCCACACAACAAGAGAAAATTGTAATTAACCCATGCTTGTGAATTAGGCTACCAAAAAAAAATAATATATTTGGCGTTGAAAAAGACGGTTTATTTTTGTAGCAACAGCAAAGCAAAAAACAAACGCTTAATTAACCCCTGGATGTAAATTGCGCAATAGAAAATAGAGCCACCCCACAAACTAATAGCCTTTGTTAGCGTGTTACAAATGGTGAATTTTCTACGCCCACACAACAAGAGATAAATTGTAATAACCTTTGCATGTGAATTAAGGCATACCAAAAAAAAAAATATATAATTTTGGCGTTGAAAAAAGACGGTTTAATTTTTGGTCAGCACAGCAGCAAAACAACGCTTTTAATTAACCCCTGGATTAAATTGCGCACTTAGAATTTGAGCACCACAAAAAAAACCTATAGCTTTGTAGCTGTTACAATGTTGTATTTTCTACGCCAACACATACAAGAGAAAAATTGTAAATTTTAAACCTTGCTTGAGAATTAGGCTAACCAAAAAAAATATCTATATGGCGATGAAAAAGACGTTATTTTATGTCAGCACACCAGCAAAACAACGCATAATTAACCCCTGGGATGTAAATTGCGCAATAGAATTGAGCACCACAAACTAGTAGCTTTGAAGCGTGTTACAAAGTGTATTATTACCTACGCCACACAACAAGAATAAAATTGTAATTAACCTTTGCTTGTGAATTATGCTACCAAAATAAATAATATATATTTGGCTTTTGAAAAAAAGGACGGATTATTTTTTTGTCAGCAACACCACAAAATCAACGCTTAATTAACCCCTGGATTAAATTATTGCGCAATAGAATTGAGCCCACCAAAACTATAGATTTAGGTAGCGTGTTACAATGGCGTATTTTTACGCCACACAACAAGAGATAAAATTGATAAATAACCTTGCTCTATGAATTAGGCTACCAAAAAAAAAATATATATTTGGCGTTGAAAAAAAGAAACCTGTTTATTTTTGTCAGCACACCACAAAACAACGCTTAATTAACCCGGAATGTAAATTGCGCAAATAGAAATTGACAGCCAAAAAATAAGTGGTATTTATTTATATGTAAAAAAAACTCTGTTATCCCTTTATTAATGAATACGAACAGGAACTGGCTTAGATCCACTTGGATTATTGAATTAAATCATGCTGCAGTGTGACGCTCACTGGATTTCAAGATCCTAATACCCCAAAAAATCAAGAAATAGAACATTTCAGAGAAACAGTCTTCAGAGACAAGCTTGAGACCACCCCACAAAAATCGCAGTGTAAAAAAAAATCCAGTTCTTTCAGAAAGCGCTAATCACCCGCAGCAGCACTTTCCCCTCTCAGTACAGTGAGAGGCGTGTGAGCTCCCAGCGGCGCGCTCCGGTCTTATATAGAGCTGTGGGACGTCACAGACTCCCGCGTCTCTGATGCTTCAATCTCTGGCACACATTCATCCAGGCTAATGCCCTTCTTCCTCCCAGAGTGCTTTGCCCCATGAGTAGCGCCATGAGCCCTCGCAGCCATTTTATTCAATCAAAAGCACACTTTCGTTCACCCGAAGTACCCCAAAGTTCGACTCGTTCCAAACCCGAATTTTTTCCTGAAATTCAAAACAAATTTCCACTTCGTTAGAATCTTCGCCCACCAGAACAACCAAAATTTAAAATGATTTTATGGATATTTTATGTGATAGAGCAACACAAAGTACAAAGTATTTGTGAACTATAAAGAAAATAATATCCCCACAGAGTCAATACTTTGTATGATCACCTTTAGTTGCAATGACACCAACTGTTGGGGATGCCCTCAAACCACTTTGCACTCTACGGGCAATAATTTGTAACTTTTGGGGAGCAGGGCCCTCTCACCTCGTGTCTCATCTGAAGTGCTTACATTGTGCAATGTATGTTTTTTTGTCTGCACCACACCCTCCCCAAATTGTAAAGTGCTGCGGAATTGTTGGCGCTTAAAAAATAAGATTATTATTATTTTTTAAGGCTGGAAAAAATTTTTCCCATTGTTTTATGCACAAAAGTTGTAGCTCAGTCACAAAGGTTGGGAAAGTTTATGAACACAAAATTTCAAGTCATTCCACAGATTCTCAATGGGATTTAGGTCCAGATGTTTAGGATCATTGTACTGCTGGAAAGTGAATCTACACCCCAGTCTCAGGTCTTTTGCAGCCTCTAACAGGTTTTCCTCCAGGATCGCCCTGTGTTTAGCTCCATCCATTTCCCCATCAACTGACCAGCTTTCTAGTCCCTGTTGGAGCAAAACATCCCCCCCGCATGCTGCGGCCACCACCATGCTACACGGTGGGGCTGGTGTGTTTCGAGTGATGTGCTGTGTTGGCTTTTCTCCACACACAGCGTCTCATTTGACCAGAGCTCCTTCTTCCACATGTCTGTTGTGTCCCCTACATCGCTTTTTGCAAATTGCAAACGGGACTTATGGCTTGCTTCACAAATGACTTTCTTCTTGCCAATCTTCCATTAAGGTTAGATTTGTTAAGCACACAACTAATAATCTCTGATTAGTGCTATTCTGGTCTGGGCTGTCAGTTTAGGTGGACGGCCATTTTAGTAGGTTAGCAGTTGTGCTGTATCGTTCATTTGCAGATGATTAATTGAACAGTGAGATATTAGGAGTTTTAATTTTCATGATGTTGTTTGTTCAGTTATGTTCTGTAACAAACCTCTGAAGCCTTCACAAAACAGCTGTAGTTCTACATAGAATAAATTACATACAGATATACTCTATTTACTCATTAGGTTACTCCTAAAGGCAATTGGTCACACTGGATTTTGTATAGGGGGCTGGAAACATATGCACGCCACATTTTTCAGTTTTTTAATTTGCAAAAATTTATAAAAACATGTATCTTGGCCATCTGCTGGGTCTTTTGAGCTATATCTGGGGCGAGCGATGCTGGATGTCAGCTCTTGCTCTTCCTCTCAGGGAATATTTATACTTTTGGCCCTCTCCTCGCTCCTTAGTCTGGCTCTAGTTTCTGGGTTGAGGTTATGATGTTAGAACGTTAATATTTATAGGAATGATTTCCAAATGCTTTTCCAAGGGCTTTACCTGCTTGGTGTAAAAGGGCAATTGTTGTGAATCGCAGGGTTTATCACTGCTCTTCAACAACAGTACTTTGCTCCTCTTTCTCAGATCAACAACACATGCAATGTAGCTCTCCTGTTTTCCTCTGCCTTGTTTGCAGCTTTCACTTACTGTTGCTACTTTGCACAATATTCTTACCCCATGTGTTTTGATGATTTTTATGCTGAATATGACCAGATTGTACCTTTCCCTGTATACAAACTGTCGATATATCAGTATGCTGTTTTGTACTTACTATTTGACTACTTAATAAAAGCTTGGAATATGAAAAAAAAAAAACATGTATCATTTTCTTTACACTTAATCCTAGCTACTTTGTGACCATAAAATACATTTAAGTTTGTGGTTGTAATGTTTAAAAATGAGGAACAATTCAAGGTGTGTGAATACCTTTACAACTCACTGTAAGCTTCTTGTGCTGCAAGGTTCTATATCCAGTACCAGAAGAATGGAGACAGGCCATTATTTATCTAGTTATAAAAAATAAAAGAAGCCTAGTTTAATATTTAGAACCATCACTAGGGGAGATTTAAGAAATTGCCTAAAAGTAAAAATGGGCTAATGTCCCCTAGCAACCAATCACAGCCCAGCTTTTATTCTGAATTATGTAAAATAAAAGCCGCACTGTGATTTGTTCCTATGAACAACAAAGACGGATTTTTTTTTTTTTACAGTTTTCATAAATTTACCCAGTGTTGAATCATACAGTGACAGATTCAAGCAACATTAATAAGTAAACTCTTAGAGCATTTGTGGTATAGTCGCTATGCAGTATAAGCTGATCTTGTAGATACAAGTCCCCAAACAGTGTTAAAGTTAGACGTGTGACATTATCTTACATAAAACCTGATGCTTTTAAAGCAGGCCGGGCCTAGATCACGTCCTCTTATCAGTTACCCATTTCCATTTTTCTTTACTTGTTTTCCTCCATGTGCTGCAGATGTAAAGATTGCTATGATCTACAATTTTAGCAAAGTAGCTGCTTACAATAAATAACGTGGTCAAACCAAAATGAAACAGCAGCAAGCAATCCCGAAATGTATAATTTATAACTAGTATGTACACTAGCTGAAAGAGCAATGTTACACAATACCAAACAGTGGTAACTTGTCTGATTGATTGTCCTTCAAAAAATAGAAACATTATTGCTGGATATATACTGTGTGTTTATATATATAGAAGAGAGGGAGAGAAAGAGAGAGAGAGAATTAATGAATGAATGAATGAATGTGATGGATAACTGTATGATTCAACACTGGGCAGATTCATTATCATGCTAGGGGTTGTGATCCATTTTCTGGCATTTTTATAAAGTAGGCTGGCCATAGCAATATGTATATAGCTGCTTATTATGGTAAGTACACGGAGGATGATCTAAGAACCTCAACAAATGTTTGTAGTGTAGAAAATAGCTGATAAATGAGCTTTATATCAGAGGTACGCCCAGGGAAGATCTCCAGACCTATACTTTTGATGGCAGGCTCAAACATATGCCATGTATAGGTAAACAGTGCCATACATCGCCCACTGACTTCAATTGTCATGCAATAAATATATGGAGTGGCCCACTACATAGTACAGTATGGTCTTCTCCATGCTATGCATTATTGTTTGTGGATATAATGTTTACCCCTCCTAGCCTAGTCCTGATTGCTACTGTATTACCCTGTTCAGTATTTATTAGATGCTTCTTTTACATATTTTTTTTACTATATTATAATAATGAATAAAGATATCTATTGTTAAGCTAATGATTGTACGTTTTTCTGTCCTGTAAATAGCAGACTAAGGGGCCATTATCTGGCCTCCATGGCAACTATGGACACCATGCAATCACGTTCTACGGTG
>JAODAL010030383.1:0-50043 GCA_025379985.1 Phyllomedusa bahiana | reverse complement strand
AGTCAGCAGCTACTTGGCAGCAAAAGAATGGGGCCAATATCCCCTGCTTCTTGCAGTAGGCGGCAAAGTATAGATGTTGGAGAGTGGCATGGGAGGGTCAGGGTTGTGAGGGGTCAGCCTCTGCATACCAAGACCGGTGATGAGGACAGCAGTGACGATGAAACACAAATAGATGATGTTTTTAGCCGACCCCCATTGGGAGCCAGGTGAGCAAGGGCTTCATCACCCGTCAGGAGAAGAGGGAGTCAGCTTGCGCGTCAGGCAGCGGCGCAGCCAGCAAGTGGGTTGTGGGGGCCTGAGTCAGCAGGTTAGCGCAGTGTGAGGTCGGGAGCCAAGCGGCCACGGGCGTAAAAAACCCCGCTTGCAGTCAAGAAGTAGCGGACAGGGGCTGCGGGCAGCGGGGAAAGTATCATCAGTGCGGGGTTGGCGGAAATCACTACGGCGGTGTGCATTCTTTGCTAAGACACCGGAGGAGCCGAATATGGGTATATGTAGAATCTGTGGGCAGAAAGTGAAGCGTGGGCCAGGGAGCTAACGTTGGAAACCAGGGCCCCTGCGTAAAACACATGCAGCGTCACCATCCGGTGGCTGGGAGAAACGTGGCTCAGATGTGGTGGGTCCACCCTGCCGCGCAGCAAAGCAGCAGCGGGCCAGTGGCACGCATGCCATTGCAGCAGTCAAGGCTCCACCACCTCTGCAGAAGGGAGCTGTTTCTCTTTGACATCATCTCCCGGCCCAGATTGCTCCTGCTCCTCGCTACTCATGGCGCCAGCAGTGTTCAGCGAGGCGATTGCAAAGAGACAACAGTATGCGTCCAACCACCCTAAGGGTGCAGCTGGTGCTCTGTCAAGTTGTTGGTATTGCAGTCCCCCTTTCCAAATGGTGGACTCTGCACTTCAGAGAACTAATGGCTTGTGCCGAGCGAGTGGAGAGTTCACCCGTAATTTTTTTCCAAAAGGAAAGTACCAGCACTTCATAAATATGTAAAACAGAAGGTGGGCAGTCTTGAGCTTTCGGTTTGTTCCAAGGTGCAGGGCAGCGCGGGACGTCTGGAGCTGTAACTACGGTCAGGGCCAGTACTTGTCCTTTACGGCCCATGGGTGAATGTGCTTCCGCCCAGGCCACCAACAACTTGGACAGGAGACGCGCTTTCTCTCCCGTTGTAAAAACTGGGCTCCTGCGCCAATGTCGCTCCCCCTCCTCCCACCACCATCTCAGCCTCCACAAGTACTGCTCCATCATACCACATGTGTAGGGCAGCACGGTGTCACGTGGTTCTACACCTGGCTTGCCTCGGCAAACGAAGTCACACAGGGGAGGAACTGCTCCGCGTCATGCAGCAAGAAATCGATGTGTGGCTTTCTCCGCCCAACTGCAAATTCGGAACCATGGTGACGGACAATGGGAGGAACATGGTGTCCGCCCCTGCACCGAGGTGGGATGGTCCATGCGCCCTGCATGGCGCACGTGTTCAATCTGGTTGTGAAAAGGTCCTGAAGTCTTCCACGTTTTCAGAACATTCTGAAAATGGCCAGGAAAACTGTGCATGCACTTATTCCATTCGTACAAAGCCCGGAACACCCCCCTCGAGTTGCAGCGGCAGAACGGCTCCCCAACACCTTTATATGCGATGTTTCCAACCGTTGGAATTCCAGCCTGCACTGTTGGGGCCGATGTATGAACAGAGAAAGGCCATTAACGATTTTTTGATGATCAGGCGACAGGAAATACTCCCCTGTGTAACTTTGATGTCAGCCAGTGGCAGTCATGCGTGACACCTGACGTTTGTTGAGGCCATTCGAGGAGGCCACTTATTTGTCAGTCGCCGGGGCTACGGGATGAATAACGTCATTCCACTGCTTCATGTCCTGGAAAAAGATGCTGAAAAATTGTCTGGGCAGGGGACTGGAAGAGTGGCGACACATTCGCGGCCACATGAGTCCGTGGGGACTGAAATGGGGGGGAGGAGGAGGAGGACATTGGAGCAGAAGCATTGTCTGGTGAAATGAGTGGATTTTTACCGGTGACAAGAGAGGAGGAGCAGGAGCAGCTGGAGGAGGTAGATGGAGATGAGGAAGACGAGGCAGATGACCCGCAAGCACCCTGGCAGTATTCAGTGGAGATGGAGGCAGGGAGCCCTCGGGAAGTCACTTGTGCAGAGACCCGCAGCATGCTGATTTGCTGGTAGTGACAGCCAATAGTCAGCATCCGGGAGAGGGATGACTTCTGGCTCTCCACCCTATTGGGCCCTCGCTACCGGTCCAAATGGGAGCCTTTTTCCAGCTATTGAGGGGAGGACAAATCAAATTACTATAGGGAAATCCTCCGTAGTCAGTTGGCCGCTGCTATGTTTCGGCATCGTCCCTCCCCTGACAGGGGTTTACCGGGGGGTTTTTCAGCGCTACGTTACTACTCACGCGGCTGCGGGGGAAGGTGGGGGGTCGGAGCAGTACAGCTCCACCAGCAGCAACCTTAAGTCTGGAGTCACTGATGAGCAGCTTCCTTCACCCGCCTAGTGAGGAGGGCAGTGCCAGCGCAGCAGCAGGGGCTGGAGCGACCTGAACCAACAGGTGGTGGCCTACTTGGACAAACACTCTGCCACCCCAGTTAGAAGATCCGTGGACTACTGGGCAGCCAAACTGGATGTGTGGCCGCAACTTGCGAGTTTGCAGTGGAGAATGCTGTAATGCCAGGCCAGTATGTGTGGCATACAGAGCGGTGTGTTCAAGTGCGGCGGGGGCCATCGTTACCCAAGGAGAACCCGCTTGTCCACGGGGGAAAGGTTGAAGACTGACCTTTGTCAAGATGAATCAGGCGTGGATCGGCCAGGTTTTCCACACACCATGCCTTAGCGTCAGTCTCTCGGGTTCAAACTACAGCCTCAGCCACTATTTGATGGCAGCCACCCGCTGACTGCCACACATCTGTGAAAATTTCTCCATATGCCTACACCATCTTTACCGGGGACTGGTATTGTCCACCACCTCAACAGTCTTCGTCATTGTGCCACTCTACGACCTCATGGCTGTCTGCCTGTGTTTGCTGGTGCCGTGACATCCACTCTGTGGTCATTGTGCCACTCTCTTGACATCATGCTGCTGCATGCTGTTGTTGCTGCTGCGGTCATCTAACACACTGTGTCATTGTGCCACTGCCGACTCATGCTGCTGTGCTGCCGTGCCCTCCACACTGTGTCATTGTGGCATCTTGGTGGCCTACTACTGTTTTGGCCACCTCCAGAATGTGATTGTTCCACTGCCTGACCTCATGCTGCTGCTGTGGCTGCTGTCGTGACCTTCCACTCTCTGTCATTGTGCACTCTGTGGCCTATCCCTGTTTTTAGCACCCTCAGAATGTCATTTTGCACTGCCTGACCTCATGCTGCTGCTGGTCGTGCGTGACCTCAACACTTGTCTTTGTTCCACTCTGTGGCATATACTGTTTTGCCACCTCCAGAATGTATTGTGCCACTGTCTGACCTCATGCTGCTGGCTGCTTTGCGTAACCCACACTGTGTCATGTAGACACTCTGTGGCTACTCCTGTTTTAGCCACCTCCAGAATGTCATTGTGACTCTCTGACCTATGCTGCTGCTACCCGTGACCTACACTCTCTGTCATTGTGCCACTCTGTGGCCTACTCCTGTGTTTTGCGTCCTCCAGAATGTCTTTGTGGCACTGTCTGACCTCATCATGCTGCTGTGGTGCTGCCGTGACCTACACACTTTGTCATTTTCCCAATCTGTGGCCTACTCCGTTTTTGCCACCTCTAGAATGTCACTGTGCCACTGTCTGTCCTCATGCTGCTGCTGCCGTGACCTACACACTGTGTCTTGTGCCACTGTCTGAACCTCATGCTGCTTGCAGTGGTGCTGCCTTGACCTACACATTCGTCATTGTGCCACTTTCTGACCTCAAGCTGTGCTGTGGCTGCTGCCATGCCTACACACCCCTGTCATTGTGCCACTGTCTGACCTCATGCTGCTGCTCTGGCTGCTGCCGTGACCTACAACTTGTCATTTGTCCCACTCTGTGGCCTTACTCCTGTTTTTGCCACCTCCAGAATGTCACTGTACCACTGTCTGACCTCATGCTGCTGCTGCCGTGCCCTACACACTGGTGTCATTGTGGCCACTGTTGACCTCATGCTGCTGGCTGTGGCTGCTGCCGTGAACCCTTTACACAATCTGTCCATTGGGTGCACTGTCTGACCTAAATGCTGCTGCTGTGGCTGCTGCCGTGCCCTCCACACTGTGTCATTGTGCCACTCTGGGCCTACTACTGTTTTGCCACCTCCGAATGTGTTTTGGGGCCACTGCCTGACCTCATGCTGCTGCTGTGGCGCTGTCGTTACCTCCACCTCTGTCATTGTGCCACTCTGTGGCCTACTCCTGTTTTAGCACCCTCCAGAATGTCATTGTGCCACGGGCCTTTGACCCTCATGCTGCTGCTGTGTGACCTCCACACTGTGTCTTTTTGTGCCACTCTGTGGCCTACTACTGGTTTTTGCCACCTCCAGAATGTCATTGTGCCACTGTTCTGACCTCATGCTGCTGCTGCCGTAACCTCCACACTGTTGTCATTGTGCCACTCTGTGGCCTACTCCTGTTTTAGCCACCTCCAGAATGTCATTGTCCCCACTGCCTGACCTCATGCTGCTGTCTACCGTGACCTCCACTCTCTGTCATTGTGCACACTACGTGGCTACTCCTGTTTTTGGCACCTCCAGAATGTCATTGTGCCACTGACCTGACCTCATGCTGCTGCGGATGCCGTAAACCTCCACACTGTGTCTTTGTGCATCTGTGGCCTACTACTGTTTTGCCGCCTCCAGAAGTGATTAGGCCACTGCCTGACCTCATGCTGCTACTGTGGCTGCTGTCGTGACTCCACTCTCTGTCATTGTGCCATCTGTGGCCTTATACTGTTTGTGCCACTCCAGAATGTCATTGTGCCACTGTCTGACCTCATGACTGCTGCTGCCGTGACCTACACACTGGTGTCTTTGTGCCTGTACTGACCCTCATGCTGATGCTTGGATGCTGCCGTGACCTACACATCTGTCATTGTGCCACTCTTTGACCTAATGCTGTGCTGTGGCTGCTGCCGTGCCCACCACACTGTTCATTTGTGCCACTCTGTGGGCCTATACTGTTTTGCACCTCCAAAATGTGATTGTGCCATGCCTGAATCATGCTGCTGCTGTGGCTGCTGTCAGTGATCCTCCACTCTCTGTCATTGTGCACAATCTGGTGGCCTTACTCCTGTTTTAGGCCACCTCAGAATGTCATTGTGCCACTGACTGAACTAATGTGCTGCCTGTCGTGGACCTTACACACTGTGTCATTGATGCCCTCTGTGGCCTACTCCTGTTTTAGCCACCTCCAGAAATGTCATATGTGCCATGCCTGAACTCACGCTGCTGCTACCGTGACTCCACTCTCTGTCATTGTGCCATCTGTTGGCCTATTCCTGTTTTTGGCCACCTTAGAATGTCATTGTGCCACTGCCTGAACCTCATGTGCTCGCTGTGGTAGATGTCATGACCTCCACTCTCTGTCATTGTGCCACCTCTATGGGGGGGCCCTGAGTACTGTTTTGCCACTCCAGAATGCATTTGCCACTGTCTGACCTCATGCTGCTGCTGTGGCTTGCTGCCGTGACTATGCACGCTCTGTTATTGTGCCCAACTTTCTGACTCATGCTGCTGCTGGGCTGCTTGCGTGACCTACACACTTGTCATTGTGCCACTGCCTGACCCCTCTTCGCTGACTGCTTGGTGGCTGTGCCGATGACCTACACACTGTGTCATTGTGACTCTGAGACCTACTCCTTTTTTTGCCCTTCTAGAATGTCATTGTGCCACTACTGTCTGACCCTCAGCTGCTGTGTGGCTTGCTGCGTGACTAGACACTTCTGTCATGTCCCACTTGTGGCCTACTCCTGTTTTTGCCTCCTCCAGAATGTCATTGTGACACTGCCCTGGACCTCATGCTGCTGCTGCCGTGACTACTCACTGTGTCATTGTGCCATCTGTCTGACCTCATGCTGATTGCTGTGGCTGCTACCGCAAACTACACCACTGTGTCTTTTGTGCCACTCTGTGGCCTATCCTTTTTTTGGCACATCTAGAATGTCATTGTGCCACTGTACTGACCTCATGCTGTGCTTCTGTTGATGCCGTCAGCTCACACTGTGTCATAGTGCCATATCTCTGGCTAATCCTGTTTTTGCACCTCCAGAATGTCATTTTGCCACTCTCTGACCTCATGCTGCTGTGGCTGCCACCGTCACCTCCACACTCTGTCACTACACTAATGTTGCCACCTGAGCCCTCAGCTTGTTTTTTCCAGCTGTCGCGCATGACTTTATCAGGTACATTACACTTCAGTTTTTTGAGTCAGTTTTGCCTCTTAAGTGCCCATGGGAAATTTTATAGTGAAGCGATTCTAGAGCAGCGGCGGAGTCATGTGCGTGTCATACTAAAACACAACATTTGTATGAAGAACAAACAAGCTCCCTCTGCATATTTAGCATGGCACAACTGTCTACAGCATCGTGCAGGCTCTGTGCAGCCTGGGATATAGCTGTTTTTTAAACGTTGATTCGTCCGTAGTAATTCGGAACTAAGTTATTTTTGTCAGGAAATTCGGCGAAGTCACCGAATCGAATTTTTGAGAAATTCGCACATCTCTAGCCACAGTATATTTACGGTTCACCTTGTCTTGAATTCCTGAAATGTATATAATTTATTTACAGGTATAGTAACTCTTCAAGGTGCAACAATCAAGTGAAATACTGCAAATAGCAATGTTGTAAGTCCAGATATATGTGCAATGTTGCGGCCTGGGTTACATCTGGATGAAGAGTGTCTAGGGACACATGTGGAATTGGCTGCTGTTTGTAGTATGCAATGCAAGAAGCGCAGGACAGCCAAGGTGCATGGGGCTAGATTAAATGGGGAATGACTCAGGCTCTGATGTTGCACTCTGAGACATGCCCAACAACAACCTTCATTCTTAAGTACGAGTTGTATGTAACTTGTGGACTGCCTGTATACTTACACAATTTTTTGAAAAATTGCATTATGCTGCTCGTCGGGATCAGTCACAAATGGCAGTCTATGGGGTTAAATAAACGTAGATCTTTATTTCAGAGAGAAAGGAAATACAACTGAAATCACCATGGCTTGCTTCAGCCAGCATAAAACAAAACACAAAAAGTCCTTAGTAGTAAGGCACAACCCTTCTGCCAAAATGTGGCAATCTAGCCCGTTGGCGATGTAGCACAGTTTTTGGAATTACCAGAATTTCAGGCTCTGGCAAAGTTCACCTTACACAGCTCAGCACAACAATCCACTACAGTCTCAGGCTGGGAACCACACCCAGTTCATCTGTCCTTCTAGGTTTACATAGGTCAAGAGACTCTACCCCCTTCTCCAGGTTCTTACACTCTGGTGGCCCAAGGTGTCCAAACTGTGAAGTTTACTGCTATATCTTCCCCTCTGGAGTTATCGGTTGTTGTTCGGCAACCAGCACCTGTAACATGTTTCATCAAGAGATCCACCATTACCAGAGGACTATGTCTGGGAAACTCCCTGCCTGATGTGGAGATTTACAATCTGCCCCAAAAAGGCATTATTTCATTTTCTCTACATTGACAGATTGTTCTGTATTTGTTCACTTCTTGTCAGGGTGCAATTAGGGTGTCAATGGTAAGGTTTTGGAACAGTGTAAGTAAGTTAGGGCTCACTAGGCCAAGATTGTCTTTTAGGTTATCATTAATAAAAGTTATACTTTATGGATTAATAAAGGGCACACATTTTCTGTGAACATTTTTTTCTTAGCGATAGTGACCTAGTATACTGTATTTTTTGTACTATCAGACGCACTTTTTTCCCAAAATTTGGGAGGAAAATGGTGGTACGTTTAAAGTCCGAAAATACGGTAGGGGAGCGTCTTATGGTCCGATGCGTCTTACGTCAAAAAATACGGTACTTGAACAACCTCCTTGTACCCCTGCCAAAAAATATCCAAGTGGCCTCAAACCCCTCTGAGTGCACACTGGCGGAGGCTTGCGAGCATGACATGAACACCCTTTCAGGGGGCTTCCAAACCTCCCCAAGCACCCAGAAGGTCTGCCATTCAAAAAGGGACTAAGTGGTGTGTGCTAGAATAAGGCAGGACCTCCTGTACCCCTGTCTAAAGTACCCAAGTGCCCTCAAACCCCTCTGAAGAGCACACAGGCTGAGGCCTGCAGCATGACATGAGCACCCTCCCAGGGACCTTCCAACCCTCCCCAGTCACCTCCATCTCTGGGCTTCGGCACTTTGTCTATTGCATATTGCATATTGCATATGCAATAGAGAAAGTGCCGAAGCCCAGAGATGGAGGTGATTGGGAACGGCAGGTGCGATTACGTGAAGCGCACTGGATCTATGCTCTAGAGACCCGATCACCACAAGGGTTAAATTACAGAAATGACCTTGCATATATTTATTAAGAATCAAGGTAGTGAATAAGCAATCCAACACAATAGAAAGACACCAGTTATAAAGGGTATTTAGAATGACTTGATTTTAACAAAGGAAATGACGTTGTCAGTAGGAGGTAACTATTTGTTAGTATATAAGTAACACAAGTTCTATGTACATTGTCACTGTGAGCAAGGGCTAAATAAACAGCCCGAAACGCGTTGGTGGATATCTGTGTACCCTTTGCATTTTATGTACAGGAAATAAAGCAGCACTTATTTTTGCATCAACACGCTGGCCTTCTACTTCATTTGTCAAGTGGTGTGTGCTAGAGTACCTGCACAACCTCCTGTACCCCTGCCCAAAAAATACCCCAAGTGTCTTAAATCCTTGAAGTGCACACAGGTGGAGGCCTGAAGCATGACATGAGAACCATTCAGGGGGCCTTCCAACCCTCCCCAAGCACCCAGAAGGCCCCTGCCTTCAAGCAGACTAAGTGGTGTGTGCTAGAGTACCGTATTCTTCGGACTATAAGACGCACTTTTTTCCCCCCAAATTTGGGAGAAAAATGGTGGTACATCTTAAAGCCCAAAAAAAATCGGTAGGGGGGTTTTTAAAAGTCTAAAATTTACAAAGAGGTCTTATGGTCTGGTGCATCTTAAAGTCCGAAAAACACGGTAGGTATTTGTAGATGTTTTTTCCAATCCATCAAATTATAACATTGGCACTGTGATTTTTAGCTATATATACAAAGTAACCAGTGGAATTCAATCACATAATTAACTCACCTTAAACAACCTGAACGCAACAAGGGAAAAGATCGCTACAAAATGAGAAAGAATCTTTGGAAAGTGGTGGAGACTAGTGTTGAGCGATTGCGTTGGCTATCGAGATCGATCGATGTCAGGGGGCCCCCCTATTGATAAGGTTTTTGATAGTGGATCGATTATGCGCGATAAACATTAAAAGTCTATGGGGAAGCAAAAACACCTTCATTTTACACCCAAACAAGGTGGAGAAGCTGAAATTAACACCACAACGTCAAATGGATACATGTACATCTTAGGCAACACACTTAGGTTAAAAAAGTCACAGAAAAAAAAGACAGACCTTTACTATCCCTGTCTTGTCCCCCAACCCTGACCCAAAAACCCGATCCCCCCAAAAATTAAAAAGTGCCAAAGGCAGTATGATTTAAACCCATCATGTTCTTGAATGGACATTGAACCCCTGCCTGGAACGCAGCATGACCCCCAAACCTGTTGACCCCCATTTTAAAAATTGCCGAAAAAAAGGAGTCTTTCAACCACCATTTTAGTTGAACTGGACTTTGACAAACCGTCCGGGGCCAAGCATGAGCCCCAAACCTGCATGACCCCACTTTTTAAAAAGTCCCGGGAAAAAGGATTTTTTTAAACCCCATTTTAGTTTCACTGGAATTGAAAACCCTGTCCGGGGCCACGCATGCCCCCAAAAACCCTGCATGACCCCCCTTTTAAAAAATGCGGGAAAAAAGGAGTCTTTCAACCAAATTTTTATTGAACTGGACATTGACTATCCCTTGTCCTGGGCCCACATGAGCCCCAAACTGCTCCCCCCCAATTTAAAAAGTGCCGGGAAAAAGATCTTTCAACCCCCATTTTTTTAAAAGGGACATTGACTATCCCTTCCTGGGCCACAGCATGCCCCAGGGCCGGAGTTACAGGGGGTGGGGGTAAAGCCCGGCTGGCGTCGTTCTTTTAAAAACCACGCAGGTTAATCCCCTGATGACGAAAGAAACGAAAATGTCGTGCTGAAGCAGGGCGGAAGCGGAATTGTAAACCTCAGCCTTCCTCTGACACAGTCAATACCGGGTTTGCGCTTCCCCCTCCTATGGTGGGGACCAATTGAGTTCATTGGAATACGGTGGTTAACGCCCCTTTTAAACCGGGGTTTGCCCTTTATTTTGGGCATTTTTTTCTCTTTTTTACTCAACGTGCTGGGGGAAAATGGTCTCTTACTTTGTTCTCTGTCCGTGCTCCATACCCCATGTTTGAATAACTACATCTGGTCAAGTTTTCCTGTACCACCCCTTGTACAACGGGAATTTTTTAACGTATTTTGACATGAAAGTTTTTTAGTATTTTAATTCTAAAAACACATTTTTAAATAGGGGGAATCCCACCTTGTCTTTGTTTCTCTTTTTTTCATTGTATTAAAGGGGTTGTCTAAATACGGGATTGATGCTATGTTAAAGATCTTGCAAAAAAAAGTCATTTTGAAATATGTGTTTTCCAAACAGTGTTTTCCCTTTCCCTGTTTCTGCCACCATCACCCTTGGCACTTTTGACAATTGTGAAGAAAAATTGGGTTAAACAACTTTTTTAGAATAACCTGTAGTTAGCTCATTACAGAAAAATCCCCCCAAAAAAATTAAAAGCTGCCCCTTGAGCCACTTTGGTCAATTGTGAAAAAACAATGTCTTTTAGAAACAACATTTTTTTAAAATGACCTGTATATTGCTGCATTTCAAAGCAGCTGCCCAAAAAAAAATCAAAATGATTTCGCCACTTTTTAAAAATTTGGAGGGAGAAATGCCACTTAGAAGCCACATTTCGTTAAAAAGGACCATATTATTGCTGTATCTCACAGCTACATGCCCCCCAAAAAAAATTATAAATATGATTCTCAGCCACTATTAAAAATTTGTAGGGAGAAAATGCCACTTAGAAGCAATTTTTGTTCAAAGGCCCATAATTAAGCTGTATCTCACAGAACTGCCCCAAAAAAAATTATAAATAGACTTCTCAGCCACTAAAAAAAAAATTGTGAGGGGAAATGCCACTTAGAAACATTTCTGTTCCAAAGGACCATGATTATTGCGTATCTCACAGAAAACAGCCTCAAAACCATTGACAAACGAAAACTTTTTAAAGATAAAGTAGAAAATGGAATCGGTGTTGTCAGAAAACCTTGCTGTCTTTTCAGTCCCCTCACGAAAAACCCAGCAAAATGACTTGGGGAAAAAGAATAAAAATTTGCAGTAAGAAATGATTTTTAAAAAAAAATTTTTTCAAGGGGACCTTCTGTTTAAAAGGAATGGAAGAGAGGGAAAACTAATCGGTGACCTGGGCAATTGGGCCACAAACATCAGAGATCCATGCCTATTCATCTTGATGAAAGTCAAACGATCCTTTATGGGAAAGGGGATGGTTTTCTTAATGACCCCCCCACTTTGCTAAAGGCCCCTAGATTGCGCTGGGCGGGGGCGGGAAAACACCTCTAGGGGTGACGAGCCAGCTGGGCCCCATTCGTCCTTTTTTGGATCCCCAGAAGTCTTTTGGGGTCCGGCCACTGAAAAAAACATCGGTGTTGAGACGCGATTCGTGCACCTGATCTTAAGCTGATTTTGTGTTTTGGAGTTTCCTGCATTGCATGCTTTGGGTGAGGGGGGTAAACAAAGTTTGCCCGAGGTCCCCCATTAGGCTTCTGCCGGCTTGCCTGCTGCGGCCGCTACCCCTTTACTTGGCACTCTACGCTGTCCCCCCCGTCGCTGATTTGTTCCACCGTGACATTTTGGGGAACGTGAAGCAACAAAATTCTCCATTATCAATAGAAAAGGTCTCCATTTCCTTTTTTTACCTCTTTTTGGGGGTGGGGGGAAAGGGAAAAAGTGCTGATTTTTTTTTTTGTACGGGGTCAGGGGGGTGGCCCCCGTAATGTTGTTCTTTTTTGGGGCCCTTTAATGCGGGGATCAGTTGGAAGAAAAATGGAGCATCCAACACTCTGGGAGATGGACTTGATTTCCCAAGCCTCGGGTCGGGGGCACTACAAACTATCTTCCTCATCTTCCCCTCCACCTAAAAATTCGCGCCAAGTTTTCCAAGGCGGGGAGTCGGTAACTGGGTGTCTGGGAAATACCCCCTCCTCCTCCCCCTCCTCCTCGCTGCCTCCGGACAGCTTCAACACGCCCTGACTTCCTGAGATGATCCCCCTGAGGCTGATGGCCCCTTGCACTACTCTGGCCCCGCCCACTGCCTAGAAGAACCCATGAAATTGGGGGGGAAAATGGGGCCTTGTGGGTTTTACAGAGAAAGGCTCCCTGTCCCCATCGGGGGTCCGTCTCCTCCTCCCTCGGGCGGGACCTTTTTTTAGAGTGTCAAATCGTTCCCGAACTAAGACCCCAATGCTCATGCTGGCAAGGGGGATTGTCGCACTGCCATTTTGGGGGCTTTTTCAAAACTGGGAAGGATGGTGCAGGCTCTTTCACCTGCCCCCACTCCGGGGGTTCGACACCCGATCCGTACCGCTGTTGTCAGGTTTTGTCCTTCGTTTCTGGAATGGCATTGCGCTGCTGCCACAATGCGGGGCATGTGGAGGGTGGGAAATTCCAGTTGTTGCCACGTCAACAAGAACGGTTTTCGGGAAGGCCCAGCTGACGCTGCAACCAGCCAGGGGGGGAGAAGCGGGTGCGAAAGGCGGAAGTGCGAACTCAGACCTCGAGCCCTTTTTCAGCAGGGATCCCCGACCCGGGGGACTTTTAGAAATTTTGGATGACAAGGTTCATGACATGGCCAGGCAAGGATGTGCTCCACCTACGATTTAAGGGCGGGCCCGAGATTTTTCCCTTTTTTCGCACACCACCTTGCCTGCACAAGGGTTTTTGTCCCCCAGCCGCGGGTGGTTTTCGTTGCTTAAACCGTCCCCAGCTTGACCGTGTGTGGACGGTTCCAAGGCAGGATTAATTTCAAAACGGGCCCGGGCTCTGGGCCGTGAGTCACCAGAGGACCCTTTGGGGGAAAAAGCCCTGCACCCTCCCTGCGGTTTGAAGACGTGGGAGCCTGGAGTCAACCCCCACCCCCAGAGACTCCACCCAGCTCACCCCGTGAGTGTCACAGAGATATCGGGCCTTGGCCGTGCTTACAGTCATGTTGGTGGTGAGATGGACTTTTCCGGACACAGATGCAGACACGGCTTTAAATTTTAGATGACACGTGGCGGGCCGGGGAGGGAGGCTTTTCTGGCAAAGAAAAGCCTGCCGGGACTGGTAATTTGGGGGGAAACGGGGCCCTGCGTGGGGAACCATCTGTGTCCCAGAGGAAAGGCAAAATTCCCAAACCAAAAGCCTGGGGAATGCCGACATCGGTTTTGGCTTTGGGATGGTTTTGGGTTAAAGTGTTTCTTTGCTCCCAAAACCGGAAAAAGAAGGGTGGTGCTGACTGGCCGCTGTACGGCGTGCAGGGCTAACTGGGGGAAGGGGAAGGGGTAGGATGGGGCTCGGTGGTGCTGGTGGTACTCGGGCGCGGTGGGGCTAAAGGGGGGCTGTCCCTGTTTATGACTTGAGAGACATGGGCAGCTGAGGAAAGCTTGGGGTGGCGGGGGAGGGGAGGCGGAGGCAGAGGGTGTGACAGTGGGTTAGGCCCCGGGTCGGTTGGCCTTTTTTGGCCCAAATGTTCCCCCCATTTCAACCATGCATTCGCTGCTGTGCTAGAATTTGGTGGGGGTTAACCACTTTAAGGGTTCTTTTCCTTATTATGCGTTTTCGGCAAAGGCGGCATATGACATGCTGGGTAAATTTAGAGGCTGCTCAAGAAGCCCAGGCTTGAGAGGGCCTGGGCCTTTTTACGGCGATAAGCGAGGGGCGGGGTTTGGTGACCCTGCTGGCGGAATCTATCAGCGGGACTTCTGGGCCGCCTCTCCCTTTTGTGGCGGGACCCTATTGACATACCCCCCTCTTCTCCTGCCACTGATGAAACGTCGCAAGCAAATTTTGGGGAAAGACAGGATGGGTCCGCAATGGGCGTCCATCTTTATCATCAACCAGGGGTTGGGCTCCCCGATTTCTGCATCCAGAAGCTGCCTAACAAACAAGGGGCACTGCAAGGCGTTGCCGACCCCCCGGGGTTTTTTCCGATTGACCGGCTTTTTTACCTCCTCGATGGCACATAAAAATGGGCGTCAGAGCAGGAAAAAATTCTTTTTGGCCTCTGATCTTTTAACATGCCTTCTGACCCCCAACCCATTTTGTCATCAAAAAGGTCTTCAAAAATGGATTTTTCCACTGGTGGGTAACGAGTTCATTTTGGGGCTGCTTCATGTTTGGGAAAATGCTGATGATGGATGACGACATTTGTGGCCCTGCTGCGAGGACGAGGGGGTAAGACTCTAGATGCAGGTTTCATTAACCACTGAAGGGCAGATTGGGACGATGGTCGTTACTTGATTCAAGGGCCCCACCAGCGGGTGACAGGCCTGACGGCCTGCAACTGACGATCCCCTGTCATGCGTGTTTTGCCAGCATGGAAAGGAAACACCCCTTTTCCGTCCCCCTTCCTCCATGTGCTACCCCCTTTTGCTCGCTACCCCCTGCATTTCCTCCATGTTTTAGAAATAAAAAATTTTAGAAGGGATGGAATTTTTGGGGAAAATCTTTATTTAAAAAACGGCAAAAACAAGCTATTTTCAAATCCCCCTAACAAACAAAAATTGCGGATTCAAATTTAACTGCAAGGGGTTTTATCAAAAATCTACTGGGCAAAAGTCCAAAAAAAACGTATTTGTTTGTTTTGGGATAATAAACGGTATTTTTGCACCCCTTTTTAAATTCACCGTGGTGAAATAGAATTGCTGTTTTAAGATTTTCGTAGAGCTGGGGCAATGAACATGCTGGGGGCGCAAAATAAAAAAAGTAATGTTATGTTTTGATATAATAAACGGATTTTTTGCACCCTTTTAATTCACGTGGGAAAAAGAATTGCTGTTTTTAAAATTTTTGATGCTGCGTCAATGAAATGTGGGGGCGCAAAAGTCAAAAAAAAAGTAACTGTTATGTTTGATATAATTAACCGTATTTTTTGCCCTTTCAATTCACCGTGGTGAATAAAATTGCGTTTTAAGATTTGCTAGTGCTGCGTCAATGAACAGTGCTGGGTGCGCAAAAGTCAAAAAAAACGTAAAATGGATGTTTTTTGTACTACACGGTATTTTTTTGGGAACAAACAACCCTTGCTATCAAAATTGTGGTTTTTAATTTAAGTGCAAGTGGAATATCAACAGTCCAGGTGTAATGGGGGAAAAATTGAACACCCATCTGAAAAAGTATCTGTAATAAAAGTGGGTTTTTTAGCTAACAAGAGACCTGCAGTTATAGAAATGAGTTTATCCCCTATAAGTTCAGGCTTTTTCCCCTATCAAAATATTTCAATTGCAAACTGTTAATAATAAAAATATTCACTACAATGTCTACAATAAGTTTGGTGAATTTATCCGTTTCTTTATAGATAAGCTTTTCTTGTTCGCCCCCGGGCCCCCCCCCCCCGCCCCCCCGCCCTGAATTTTCAGGGTAGATTCTGCCTTTAAAAAATTTTTAGCTTACTACATAAAAAATTCAAATCCCTAATCTAAAAAAGAAGGATCACAGCTAATAGTAGAGGTTTCTCTGTGCAAAATAGATCATTTCGCTGACTGTTTTGGCCCCCCAGGGAAAGCAGGTCCTATCCCTATGAGAGCTGAGAGAACTGAGGCGAAAAGGAAACGCTGTTCTATGTAAACAGGGCATGTGTTTTTCCAGCAATCGCAACCTACAACCAAAACATGACGTGCACACACTCTCCCCTGCCTATTTTGTAATTCCCCTTTGCTGGCGCCAAAAAAACAGAAGCGCCGAAAAAGGGCGATCTTAATAGTGAGCACAGATTTTAACTTTTTTACGTGCTGGAAAATTTTTTCACCCCTAAAAACCTTCCGATTTCAATTTGTCGATAAAAAACGTAACACTAGTGGAGACCAAAAAATTTTCCCAAAAAATGTCAAAACCGATTAGTGCCGATCATACCCCATTTGTCGGTGACAGTAAAACTTTTTTTTCTTATACAAGCAGCATTGAAAAATATAAAACAGAGAATCCTTAAAAAATGAAAAATCGCCTTTCCCAAGATTTTTGACCCCTTTGGTGTCTTGATCTAGCATGAAAACCCGAAGGGTCTCTGTGTAATAGATGTCGTTTGAGATCACCACCTCAGAAAGTACAATGTATTTTCTCTTTTCAGCGCAATAAAGAATTTTTCTTGGAATTGTCAGTTAATAAATGCTTTGCTGCATTGAAAAAAATTATAATCCCTGGGATTTGGGTTTTTATTCAATGTTCCAAAATACAGTTTAAACCCAAAATTTTCTTTTATATGTAAAAAAACACATTGCATGTTTTTTTTCACTATTGACATAAATCAGAATAAACCTACATTTTAGGGCAATTAGAATTATCAAATATTTGCCAAATATCAAATATTTAGAAAAAAAGAATTCTTAAAAAGGGTTTTTATTACTTTTTTGCAAATTTAAAAAGTATTAAAAATTTCTTTTGAATTTGGTAGCATTGCCCTTAAACTGTATGACTTGGGTCAAACGTTTTGGATATCGTTCCACAAGCTTCTCACAATAGTTGGTAGGAATTTTGGCCCATTCCTCTTGACAGAACTGGTGTAACTGAGCCATGTTTGTAGGTCATGTTGCTCGCCCCTGCCTTTTCAGCTTTGCCCATTAATTTTCAATAGGATTGAGTTCAGGGATTTGTGATGGCCACTCCAAAACATCGACTTGATTATAGTATTCTTTAGGTCATTGTCCATTTGGAAGACCCATTTACGCCCAAGCTTTAACTTTCTGGTTGATGTCTTGAGATGTTGCTTCAGTATTGCCACATAATCTTCTCTCCTCATGCTGCCATCTATTTTGTGAAGTGCACCAGTCCCTCCTGCAGCAAAACAACCCAACAACATGATGCTTCCACCCTCAGTTGGGATGGTGTTCTTAGGCTTCCAAGCTTCCCACTTTTGTCCTCCAAACGTAACAATGGTCATTATGTCCAAACAGTTCAATTTTAGTTTTGTCAGACCACAGGACATGTCTCTGAAAATGTAGGTCTTTGTTCTGGTGTGCATTTGCAAACATTAATCTGGGTTTAACATGTTTCTTTTAAAGTTATGGCTTCTTTCTGGCAGAGTGGTCTTTCAGCCCATTGTGATACAGTACTCGTTTTACCGTGGATAATGACACAAATTTACCAGCTTCCGCCAGCATCTTCACAAGATCTTTTATTTTTGTTCTTGGATTGATATGCACATGTCAGACCAAAAGCACTTTCAACTCTGAGACACCTCTGAGCCTCCTTCTTGAGTGGTATGATGACTGGACATTCCCATCATGTTTGTACTTGCATATAATTGTTTGTACAGATGAACGACTCACCTTCAGGTATCTGGAAATTGTACCCAAGGATGAACCATTCTTATGTAAGTCCACAATTCTCTTCCTGATATGTTGGCTGATTTCTTTAGATGTTACACACAGAAGCAGTGTGTTTCTGGTGTGCATTAAAAACATCCACTGGTGTGTCTCTAATTAACACAAATTTTGCCAATAAACATCAATAAAAATCAGAAGCTTCCAAAGACATGACATCATCATATGGGCTGTCCCAAATTGTTTAAATGCATAATAATCCTAGTGTATGGAAACTTTTGACTTTGCAGAAAGTAATAAAAATGCCTTAAAAAATCTCTCTCTCTCTCTTTATTCTGGCATTTGGCAAATATAAATAATTTTGGTAATCCTAACTGACCTAAAACAGGTAAGGTTAAGGTTTATTCTGATTACATGTCAGATAGTGAGAAAAACATGCATATGTGTCTTTTTATATAGTGTATGTAAACTTCTGATTTCAGCTGTATGTGATTTTAATTTTCTTATGGTACAACCCACATGTTTGACATCACATAACGTGCATAGTATAATGTAAACCGTATGTGTACTAATATACTTATATTATTAGAATCCACAGATTATTTTGCAGGAGTAATGAAATTACACATACAGCATGGATGACCACCACATCTGATGTAACTAAGTAGGAGAAGACTGCCTAAGAAACACATGGCTTGGAGAAAAAATAGTTACCATGTCATATTTTTTTGGAAGCAATGTTGCAGCCATTTTGAAAAATTCACCACAACAACTTATCCTCAATTAATAAAGACAGATACTTATTAACTACATTTTTCATATTATTGAAGTGTTTGTTATATTCTAAAACAAGTGTAGACAGAGTATCGGACTGCAGTTTTTTATGCAAACAAACGAAGAGGAAGTCCAGCTCAAGACCAGGTAGGTAGAAAATATGAAGATAGCCTTTATTCCAAATGCATTAAAACAGAGTCGACATGACCATGATGTAGTTGTAGTAAGAAAGCGCTAACGCGTTTCGGAAAATTATTCCTTAATCATAGCTATGATTAAGGGAAAATTTTCCGAACGCGGGTTTGCGCTTTCTTTTCTTTCAACTACATCATGGTCATGTCGACTCTGTTTTAATGCATTTGGAATAAAGGCTATCTTCATATTTTCTACCTACCTGGTCTTGAGGGTGGACTTCCTCTTCGTTTGTTTGGGTCACCTGAGACTTGTTTCCAGTCTATCCGTGCCCGTCCAGGGGTGGAACACTGACGGTGAGCTGGCATCCTTTTCATTCTATATGCAGTTTTTTATGGGTTTTAATGAGGAAATTCTCATGTGATCTTTGAGAGACAAGATTTGTAGCTCTATTGAGGATCCAATGAGATTAATCTCGTTTGTGAAATCTGGAGAAAATCTCTTAAATATCCTTCTCATAAACCTGTGGCTTACTACAATTTCTTTTAGTTTGGGGGAAAAGAAACAAGGAACCAAAGGCAATTCTGGCATTGGTTTCTTTTCATGCTGTTCATTGTGTACATAAGGTAATACCATAAAGTGGTTGTCCATCTTAATTTTTTTACCTCTTAATGCCACAGCATGTTTTGGATTTTTGCTTATTCTTCCCACTTTATGAGAGCTACTACTTAATGATGCCATGTACATACCAAATAATGTACTAGGAAATCCCCCAAGAAATTCTATATGGGGGTGGAATATGAAAGGAAACACAAGTTTGACTTTTTCAGGAGTTTTTGTTACGTTTTAGTACTTTTAAAAAATGTAACCTTTTTCGTTTTGTGACCAATAACTTTTTTGTTTTTTCACCTTTGGACCTGACTGAAGGCTCATTTTTTGCGGACTTTAGTGTAGCTTTTATTGATACAGACAACTTTTTCATCACTTTTTATTACAATTTTTTGGGGGTCGCAAAATGTCCAGAAATCACTGCAAAAATGTTTTCTTTTACAGTGTTAATCATACAGGATCGCTTTGCAGGGGTTCTGATTGCTACAGCATCCAAAGGATTAAATAGCAGAGATCGGAGCTGACTCTGATCCCTGCTGTTGGTGGCGGGTGTCAACTGTATCTAACAGCCGGCACTGGCCGTGTTTGGAATGGGATCAGTCAACCCACTACATATTCCCTTCATGTTGGCATTCAATGACGGGTGAGAATTGCTTTTTTTTTATTTCGAATGCGTACTGCTATTGTAAAACAAAATGTAGAGTTGTTTGTACTTTAATAGCCAATTCTATACATTTTTTAGTTGTTTTAATTGATTTTAGTGAGCACTTTATACTATAAATGAGAAAGGGATTTTAACTCTTAATATTTGTTTGTATTTTAACAAATTGTTTTCTTTTATTTTTAATCCTGCAAGGGGGACTTGAATTTGTGATTGCTTGTACAACAGACTGCAATACAGGTTGTGATAGTATTACTGATACAATGTGTAGTTATTTTAGAGTATTAACATGAGATATCCAGGGGCAATGTCAGACTGGAGTTCTTTGGGCCCACCAGAGGAAATTATTTTGAGGGCCCACACTCAATCTGACACTTTCATGGCCACTTTTGCAGGTGGGTTTAATAGAATGTCTAGTAATTGGTTTTAATGTCAGCAACAACTAAGGTTGTCTTCTGCTACTCCTCCGGGGCCCTACTAGGGTACACTAGTGTCAGACAATTGGTCCACTGGAGGATCCTGTGGTACTCTGGTGTGTCTATCCAATCCTGTCTAGGGGCCTTCACTTGGCCTTTGGCTGCCATGTAAACTGTGTTGCATAGTGTTGAAGTGAAGAATTTGGTAAGAGAGCCCCTCTAAAGATTCTGCTGTCACTATTGATAGGATAGGAGTTGTTTGCAATCAAGGCCATTGCAGGTGGGTGTCTGTTGTATAAAACACCTGACACCTGCCGTATGTCAAGTGGGCTCAACTGCTGAGTCGGCTCCATACCAACATTATAATCTACATGCAAAGGCGAATGTCTGGTTAGGGGTTACGAGCTGAGCGCAGCAGTAGGCAGCCAAGTCTGGATTCTGACTGCTCTATGATACTTCTGCTTCTGAATTGGGAGAGTCCCCTGTATTGGAATGTGCATATGAATATGCTGTGTACATTGTGAAGATCTCTGCTGCTATCTGACTTAATGCTGAAAATTTGTATATTACCAGCAATATAGGATGAATTCCTGTATATTATAGAACAACTGGAAGAGGAGGACGAAACTGCTGGATAATCTGAAGATGCTTGTCACCATCTCCTTAATGTGGGGCTGCTGCTGGCTCTATCCGTATGTAATGAGAGACTAGAATTAACCCTTCACGAGCAGCCATTTCCTTCTCTGCCGCAGGCAGATTAGCCTCTTACAAAGAACTGTTTTCTCCCAGTTTTTATTTAGCAAATTACTCATTTAACTGCAGTCTTCTCTTCTGCAGAATAATGCTCAAAGAGGTTGTCCGGTTTATGTCAAAACTAAATGAGAACCTATTGGGGGCTAATAAAAACAAACACAAAAACCCCTAAAAACCCTTTTTCTGCCCCCCATTCCGCGCTGGGTTTTCCCCAGGGTTTTTCCCCCTTTTTGAATGGGGTGGATTTTGGGGTCAATTTTCCCTTTTGCTTCTTGAAATTTGTGAAAACAGCACATATAACCCGAACACGTTGGGTGCAGCAGATCCAACCAAAGGGAACCAAACCACAAAATATCCCCAAAAATGTTAGTATGACAAAATGTAACTTCTAAATCTTACAGAACCCTTGAGCTTACTTTACTATGCTTATAAATATGATGACCAGTCATGCAGTGAAAAAATGTCAGTATGATGATTAAAATCTGTGTCCAGAAGGGTTTTGGTATTCTACACAGCACAGGTTTTTTCTTCAGATTTTCGGCGGGGGGGTCAGATTTAGAATCCACTGAAAATCCGACGTAACTGTGCTGTGTGACCCAAAGAAAATCTTTGCTGTAGTCTACACAGCCCCGATTTTTTACTGGGGAAAAACCTTTAAAGCCCCGGTTTGGCAAAAAATAGAGATGTTTATCTTTTCCCTCCCAAACCCAATTAGGGGATTCCCGCAGCCCCAACCCTACGGGGCCCGGTTCAAGCCAAAAAACCAAAAAACCCGGTTTTTTTGTGAAAAAAACAAAAAAAAAAAGGTGGGTGCCAGGGTTTAACCCAATGGAAAATTTGCCGTTGGGTTTTTGGATACCATTTTCACATTGCTGTTGTAGACTCACCTTCAATGTTTTAAAAAAACCCCAAAGCAGAGGCGGGGCATTTTTAAAAAAAGAAATTCTTTCGTACACTCACCTCTTCGAGATCATTGGGGGTTATGGCTAGGGTTTTACGGTTTTTTGCCATTTTCGGGCCCTGGATCTCTGGGGGGCCCCCCGGCCCGGGAAATTAAAAGAAAATTCCAAAATTAAAAAAAAAAGGGTTACACAATTTAAAAAGCTTTTTTATTTTTAAATTAAAAGGGCTTGCACAAACATACAGAGACCCCACTTTGTGAGGCGTCGCCTGCGCATTTCAGGTTCCCCAAAAAACCCTTTTTTCCCCAAGCTACCAGCAAAAGAGGGGCCAAGTCACATAGGTTATGAACCTCCTTGTTTGGGACAGCACTAGTTTGTGACAACATGTTTTTCCAGTGCTGTGTCCCTTTTATCCTGTAAGTTTGCGGAGGTTTTAGGTTTTTTAAGCTTAAATTTGGGCAGTTTTCAACCGGGAAAAAGACTTTGAAAAAAATTTCCTTTTAAAATTTTCCTTCCCCCGATCCCCGTGGGGGCTCCCCCCCCCACCCAATTTCAAAAATAAATAACCTATTTACTTTGAATGGGGTAGGAAAAAGGGAAATTAACTTTTTGTGTGGGAGGGGCAAAGTCTTGGGGGCGGGGCTAACACCACCCCATGAATAAACTGGACCCTTCTGGCTAAAAAACTGCGTTTGGGCATTAAATACTAAAAAACCTGCTGTATCTAACAGAAAAGGGAACAGCACGGGAAACAGCATGTCTGTAAAACAGTTTTGTGGTTTCCCCAGCAAAGGGAACTTTAATTTTATGTGACAGGTTTTTTCTTTAAGTGAAAAGGTGAGTTTCACCACCCAGATGGAAAGACAAAAAAGGGTCTCATGTTGAGGGGAAACAGCTTTCTTTTCCCTCTTTGCCACACAAAATTTGGGGAATGCCGAAAGGGATTGAAAAATTTTAAGAAACACAGCCTTGCAGACATGGAACATGGAAAAGGGGATTTAAAAGGAAAGCCATCCCATAAAAGCCTCATGGCAGTTGGTGCCCCAGTTGGGGTTTTTTGGGTTTGTTGCCCCAAAAACAAAAAAATTTTTTTAGGGATGGTCAGGGACGCCCACACAAACCCCGGACAAGGGGGGCCCGGGACACTGATCCCGGGCCTCTGTCCCCCCCTTTTTGGGGGAACCCAAATCCTTAACAGGCGGGCCCCCCAACCAAAACTAAAGGGTAAAACTGGGGAAACGTGCAAAGAAAAAGAAAAAACCAAACAAAAAAACACAGCCTTTTTGTGGGGGCCCAGTCCAAGGGTCAATAACGGGGGGGGGGCAGCGGGTACAGAACCTGGGGCAAGGGGAGAAACCAGAAAACAAGAAAAATAAAATACACAGAGAAACAAAAAATATAAAGGAAACTTTTAAAGGCACCCCCAAGGTAATAATCGCCGCGGCCCTTTTACCCGGGCGCCCGGGGCCAAAAGGGCACGGACATGACAGAAACCCCCCCCTTCCCTTATGGGGGCCCCACCCTCCAAATTAGATCCCCCGGGCCCTTTGAAGGGGTTTTGGTTTTCGGTGTTTTTTTGTCACCATTTTTGGGGGGGATCCCAAGTCCCTTAAAACGCCACCCAAAACCCGTTTTTTCCGGGGAAACCGACCCCTTCCAGTGAAACCAGGTATTGGAGGGCCCATTTTTAAAACCCTTTGGGGAGGGGTAAATAAACGTTATTTCATATTTTAACCCCCTTGTTTTGACCACCCGGATGAGGAGGAGGGGGGGAACCGACCACACCCCGGAATGTATTTTTTTAGGAGAGTTTTTTGGGGAAATCCCCGGATGGAAACGGATTTGAATTTGGGAAAAGGCGGAGTCGAAGATCCCGGGGGTTTTAATTTTTTTTCAGTGTTAATAAATTTGGCCGTTTAAAAGGGGGGGCGAATTTAGTAAAAGGCCCCCGAAGCGGAGACCCACACCTTTTTGGGCAACACATATTCAGGTCCGGTCGGGCGTTTTTATTAGCGAAATTTTGATTTGCTAAAGCTTGGGCTTTTTTTAGAGCCCTCAGGGCTCCAAGCCCAGACGTGCACATTTGCTTAACGGCGGATTTGACACTGGGGGATTTAGTTCGAAACCTGTAGCGGCGGAATATCGGGGGTAAAACCCGAAATTTAAAGAAAAAGGGGGGGAAAATTTTTTGGTCAAAATTTCTCATGATTTTTTTAATGCAAAAACTTGACCTGGGCAAAAATTCTTTCCCAAACCTCTCCTGGCTTTCCCGGGAAACGTAGCATCTAGGTATTGTTTTTTAGCGACTGGTTAGCCCCTCTCAGTTTCCCCGTTAGTCTGGGGATAAAAGGGGCGGATGAGAAGGGACGGGAGGATGCCCAATTTCCCACAGAATGCTCTCCAAAAACCCTCGACACTAATTTTACCCCTCTTTCATTAAAATGTTGGAGGGAATCCCCAAAGGAGTCAAAGTATGGGGACGGACAAAAAAAAATCGCCGGGATTTTTTGGATGAAGGAAAAATTTCCTAAAAGCAATAAAGATGCCACATTTTTAGGAATGGGTTCCCAAAACCACCCAAATCACCGTTTAAACCCCTTGGGGGGGGGAAGATCAGTGATGAAATCCATTGAGATGTGGGGGACCGGGCCAAATTGGGAAAACGGGGGGGGGGGCCCAATTTAACCCCTCGGGGGGCGGGGGGGTTCCTTTTTCCCGGGAAACAGGTCTCCAAGCATTTAAAAAAATTCTTTCACTTTCCCGGGCCCCATAAAAGGCCCCCAATAGGTACGGGACAAAAGGGTATCCGGTGCCCGCGATCCAAAGGAAATCCCCTTTCCAAAATTTGAGGATTTAAACCTCCTCCAGAATTTTCAAACGAAAGGTGCAGGGAAACAAAAATTTTTTCCCGGGGGGTAGCCCGGGGTGGGCCGACCCTTTGGGAAGTTCCCCAAATAGCAGAGACTAAATCTGTGGTGGGGGTTAGCCACAAAAAAATCCCCACAAGGATTTTTCCCCGGTTTTTCCCTCCTCTGAAAGTAAAATTCAACCAAAACCCTTCGAGAAAGGGTCGGCCCCTTAATTTTTCTTGGGCCCCGGACGGTTTTTTTTTAAATACAAAGATAAACCTATTAAAAAAGAAAAAGGGGCCCAAACGGCTTGACGAGGGTTCAATCGCTTAGAAATTTGTCAAGTTTAAAAACAATTTTTTGATCTGTAAAAAACAGTTATCTATGTCTAGCCCCCCCCAGAAGGTTTTTCCACTCTTCAAAAACCCCCATTTAATGGTGGGGCAATTCCCTGTTCCCAAATATCATATTTAATCCCCACCCGGTAGAGAATTTTTCGGGGAAAAAAGAAGGCATGGGTCTGAATTGGAAAATAGGTTCAGCCCCCCTGAGACAGGGAGGCCCCCCTACACCCGTTTTAAACGCATCTACCCCAAAAAAAAAAGGGTTTTTTTTTCTGGGCCCCGGGGTGGACCAAGAAGGGCAGAAAAAAAAACATTTTTTTCAGTGAAAACAAATCCCTTGCTCGGCTTCTGGGCCCAGGGGGGGGGTAAACCCCCCTTTTCTTAGTAAGGTCAGTGGGGGGGTTTAACAATCGGGGAAAAAAAAATTCTTAAAAAATTTTTCGTTTAATAGTTAGAAAAACCCTTAAAAAAAACCTTGGATTTCCCCTTTTAAGGTGGGTGGGCCGTACCCACTCAGGGATGGGCCAAAAAAACCTTTTTGTGAACCCAATACTTATAAAAAATTAAACCAATTTTTAACCCCGGGAAACCAAATCTCCGGGAATTTCCAAAAACAAAATTTGGGCCAAATTTGGCGCATAGTTCATTCGGGACGTAACCGGGAAAAGGGGGACCTCCCTCCACATGATCTCGAGGGGAAATCTTTAAATTCGGGGAAAATATGAGGTTTTCTTTCAAAATACACAATTTACAAAAACGACCTAAAAGGCCCCCTGAAAATTTTCATTAAAAATCGTTGGAAGACGGCAGGTGCTTTACAAAGACCGAAAGGCAGGGACAAGTTTTTCAAAATGCCCCTCGGGGGTTTTAAAAGGCCGCTTCCATTCGTCCCCTTCCCTGATTGGGAACCCGGGGTTGGGCCCCCCCCAAAGGGTTTCGACTTTGGAAAAAACCTTTGGGGCCCCCAAACCTGATTAAGAAAAAACCCGGGGATCGGGGGAAAGGGGGATGCGTCTTTAATTGTTTATCTTATTGAGCCCCAAAATTTTAGTCAATAAAAGGGATTTAAACCCTCCATCTTTTTTCTCGACAAAAAAAAACCCCAGCCCCCCTCCCGGGGGTTGATAGACGGCCCTTTAAATGCCCCCTTTTTCCAGGTTTCTCCTTAAAAATTGGGACGCTTTAGATTCCGTTCCGGGGTGGATAATTTAAAAGATACAAAACCCCTGGGCAACTTTGCACCCAGAACGAGATCATAGCCAGTCAAAAGGGCCCGATCCCGGGGGGGGCAGGGTTTCCCCGCAACGATCTCATCAAAGACGCCCTTTTGAATCGAGACAAAATGGGGAAATTTGGAGGGTTTAAAATCTTTTTAGGGGCCCCAATCCCAAAGAAGTCAGTTTTCAAATAAATACACCACAGATTTCCCCCCATTTTATCAACTCGGGCCGCCTTACCCCATCCAAACCCCGGGTTATGGGGGCGAAACCCAATTTTTAAACCCTAGAAAAATGTCCATGGAAGTCCCCCCCAATGAAAAGAAAGCCCAGTAGTTAAAAAATTAAAAACATCCAACATTGGGGGGTTATTTGGGTTATTTTCGGAAATCTTATCCTTCCCCTTTTGGGGGGGTGGGAATCTGCGCCCTAAAACCCAAAAAAGGGGACCCAAAAAGGGGGGGGGGGGGGGAATTAGTTTCTTAAACCAAACTTTTTAGCCCCCCGCCATGCTAATAAAAAATTTAACGGCACCCCCGAATCGATAAAGGAATGGCAAGAAAAAACTCTTAACCCCCAAAGTTAGAGTTACAGGCAGGAAAGCTTGTTATCGTTTTTTGGGGGGGTACCTGTCCCGCCTGGGGTTTTATCCTTCCGAGGGTTCTTAAGGCGTTTTTTTTGTTTTCCCCCACGGAGATTTGGGGCCTTGGGGGGGGCCAGCTCCTCGGACATGAGGGGTACTCTCCCCATGGGAACCCACAAGAAATTTTCCCCCCCCAAAATGTTTCCTTCGGGGGGGCTGCCGACGGGGAGCCCCATCCCAAATTGGTTTCCTATCTTTGAAACCCCAAGGGGAAAGGATGGCAAAAGGTAGTGGAGGAAAATTTAAAAAAAAACCACCCAAAAAAAAAAAGGTTTTTTGGAAGGGGGAGTCAGCCCTGAACTGCCCAGTGGAACCCCCCAATTTCCTTTCCCTGCTTTCTCTCTAAACCCTTTCCGGGTCAATAGGATAGCCAAAGTCTTTTTAAGTCCCCAAAAGTTCTGGAATAGGATGGCTGCCCAATTGGCATTTTTCACTGCCCGGGGAAACCAGCCTTTTCTAAAGGGGGGTTTTTTTGAGGGGGTTGGTCAGGCCCCCCCAATTTAAACCTGAACCCCTTGGCGGAACTGGAGCAGTAATCCTCACCGATTTTTTTCAGCAAAAGGCCCGCCCGGGGGGGGGGTCATCAAAAAATCTGTCCCAGGCTAGAAAAAATTTGTCCACCGATCGCCATTCCGGGGCCTCGGGGGGGGGTTTAGGGGGGCCTTGGGGGGGCCCAATGCGGGGGTGGATTTTTCCATGGGGGGGGGGGGGGGGGAGTTTGACAACCGCCCCAAGGGGGCCCCGAACTTTTTCACTTAAAAGGGGAAAAAAAGGGAAAAAACTGAAAAAAGAGGGCAGGACCCCCTGAAGGCCAAAAATTTTTATCAGGGTTACCGTCAAAAGCAGTCAGGAAAAACCGCATGTTGGGTTTGTGCTGAAAGGGTTTTTTCCTAAAAAGGCCTAGGAGCAAGTGGGGTAAAGTTTGGGACGTTGGGGTTCGGGGGCGGGGGTAGACATGGCGCCCAAGCAAAAGCCGAAAGGGGGACTTTAAGCCCTTTCCCATGCCCGGGAAATGGGTAGTTAAAATTCGCCCCAAGCGGTCAAAAACCCCGATAGATCGGTGTTCCCCTAAAACCCCCCGGGGAATATTTTTTGGAAAAAGGGGCCTTTTAAAATTTTTAGGGTTGGTAAAGGGACGAAACACAAAAACACGGACAAGTGGGGCCCTGCCCACTGATCCCAGCCTTGTCCCTTTTTTTGGGGGAACCCGACCCCTTTAAAAACGGGCCCCGGGGCCCCCCAACCAAAAGGGACTGAAGGCAAACACGAGCCCCGGCACAGACAAAGACAAAAAAACAAAGAACCCAAAAACCTAGTGGGGACATTTCCAAGTAATAACGGGGGGGGCAGCCCCGGTAAAAAATCTGAGGAAAAGGGAGAAACCAGAAAAAAAAAGCTAGCCAATAGCACAGAGAAAAAAACAATATGACGGGCTAACTAAAAAGGGCAGCGGAAATTTAATCCCCGGGGTTTGTAGCCGGGGGACCAGGGCCAAATGGCACGGACGTGACAAAAATTTATTTTGAGACAAAAAAAAGATATCCAGATCACTTTGGGTTAAGGAGAAACGCTTTGTTGACTTATCTGCAATTTTTTTTGAAACTTATTTTTGGGCTGTTACTACCTTTGTGGGTTGTCCTGCTGAGTAAAAAAAATTAAACCATTTTGATGGCTAAATCCCTGTTTTGTATAAAACCTTGTTTTGAGAAACCCAAAGAAATGTTTTTCACTCTCTTTTCTTGACCCTTTTGCCATTTTTCCTTTGCACAACATCATAGCCACCTCAAAACACCATCAGGGCATTTGAGGTTAACTCCATCTAGAGTGTGTCCCCATCTATAACAAGTTCATAGATAACAGAAAAAGGTGCAAAACCACAGAAACATGACTTGCGTCAGGTTCCAAGGGTTAAACATAAACAGGTTGCGCTCACCAGAATAGTCTCTCACAAATGTATAGGAAAGGGTTTTTTCCGATTCTCTGTCATAGATCAACACAGCAGAACTACCCCTTTACAATTCCAAGCTTGGAGTCACACCTCACTCAGCTCACCAGAATTCCCGGCTTATTCCAGGAAAAAACCCGGTATGGATATGTGGGAGCAGTCATCCCACCCAACTCTGCAACGGCTCCAGTAAAAAGCCGGCCTGGAATAAAAGCTGTTATGCTAAATTTTAAAACATGCCCACAACCTAAGGTTACAGACAATTGTTTCCGGCCTACTTCATTGAAGCCCTGAACATTGGTGACACATATCACCCCTCATTCATCGGGCCTTGTGCATCATAGTTCAGATCTACTCACTACCAATCAGTGATAGAAGGAAGTGGCACATGACTGCTCCAGCCAATCAGCGGGAAAGGAAAGAGTTAACAGAAAAACAAAGTGGGGTTAGGTCTCTTTTCATTTTATTCACCGAAAGAAGCTGCTTATTTATGTAACCCCATCCCACCGCAGCCTATTTTTTTCACCGTGTTCGTTTCTTCTTTCCTGCCTTCCAAGAGTCATAACTAGAGATGGGCGAATTGATTCTAACGAAGAGGAAATCGTTTAGAATACAGGAAAACTTCGGATTGGAACGAAGTCGAACTTTGGGGTACTTCGGGGAACGAAAGTGTGCTTTTGATTGATAAATTGGTGCGAGCACATTGCGCTAATGGGGGCAAAGCACTCTTGGGGGAAAAGGGGGCAAGCCTGCATGACATGTGAGGGTAAAGCCAATCAGAGCCGGGGAATTCTGTGACGTCCCGTATATATAAGCCCCGGGCGCGACGCCCGGGGTCACACTCCTCTCACTGGTCATCAGGGAAGGTGCTCCCCGGGGGCTGAAAACTTTTAAATGGGAATTTTTTTTATATAGAAATTTTCTGTGGGGTGTCTCGCTTTCTCAGAGATGTTTCTTAATGTTCTTTTCTAATTTTTTGGGGGGATTGGATCTGAAACCAAGTGTGGTCCACTCACTGCATATACATTAATTCAAGGGGGATCAAAGCCATTCCCTTTTTTTAAAATTTTAAAAAAAAAGCTTTTTTCAAAAACAAACCCACTTCATTTTTGGCTGCTTAATTCTATTGCGCAATTTACCCCAGGGGTTAATTTAAGCTTTGTTTTGCTGGTGTGCGCCCCCTAAAACCCCGTTTTTTACAACCCCAAAATATATACTTTTTTCCTGTTCCTTTTTCAAAGCAAAGGGTTAATTACAACTGTATCTCTTGTTTGTGGCGTAAAAAACACGAAATTGAAAACAGTACAAGCTACTTTTGTGCGGCTAAATTTTTTGGGGCGCAATTTACCCCAGGGTTAATTAAGGTTGTTTTGCGGGTGTGCTACAAAATAAACCGTTTTTTTAAAAGCCAAAATATATACATTTTTCCTGTAGCTAATTCCAAGCAAAAGGTTAATTACAACTTTCTCTTTTGGGGGTAGAAAACACCCCAATTGTAACCCTACAAAGCTACTGTTTGTGGGCTCAATTCTTTGGCGAAATTTTTACACCCCAGGGGTTAATTAAAGCATTGTTTTGCTGGTGTGTGACAAAAGTAAAATCTTTTTTTTCAACGCAAAATTTATACTTTTTTCCTGTCCTAATTCAAAACCAAAAGGAAAATTTACAACTGTATCTTTGTTGTGGGTGTAGAAAACACGCAATTGTAACATGTACAAAGCTATAGTTTGTGGGGCTAAATTTTTTGGGCAATTTAACCCGGGGGTTAATTAAGCGTTGTTTTGCTGGTGTGCTGAAAAAAAATAAACCGTCTTTTTAAAACCCCAAAATATTACATTTTTCCTGTACCCAAATTTCACAAGAAAAGGTTATTACACTGTATTTTTTGTTGTGGGGCGTGAAAAACGCAATTTGTAAAAAGCTCAAAGCTACTATTTGTGCGGCTAAATTCTTTGGCGAAAATTTACATCCGGGGGTTAATTAAGCTTTGTTTTGTGGTGTGTGAAAAAAATAAACTGTTTTTTTCAACGCCCAAAATATATACTTTTTCCCTGTAGCCTAATTATGTCCGAAGGTTAATTAAGCCTGTTTGTGTTTTTAATTTAGAAAAAAACAAAAGTGTTTTTAAACCACATACAAGTAAATTTTTCCCGGGCCATTTGTAAAAGCGCAATTTTACCCAAAGGTTACCCAAGCTTTTTTGGGGTTTTATTTGGAGTAAAAAACGGGGTGTTATTTATCTTTTAAACAAATATCTTTCATCAAACAGTGTCTGTACATTTTAGAACAAACAGATGTCAGACAAGGGGGGCAGGCTCGGCACCTGTGAGTGGCAGTGGCACAAACTTTTGGGAAAAAGGGCCCGGGTTCCAGCACGCAAGGGGACGTCGCAGAGGGGTCCCCTGGGTGGGGGCCACAACTCCGTTTGTATTAGGGGCCCGTGTGTTGTTCAGAAACCCCAAAGGGTTCTTATTGGTTGACAGGTCATCCCTTCCTCCCAGATGCATTGAAACCTCAGCCAAGAGTGGTGGGAACCCAGCCCAAAAACCCCTTATTTGGCATGGCCCCGGAGCGAGTCGCGGCCCTCACCTGTCCTCAGCCCGCCTTGCCCCATCCGGTTCCCTCACAGAGTCTACTATTGGTCGGGGGCTCAGTGCCCTATTTTAGGATGAAAAATTTGAGGGAGCAGTAGAAGTTATTGGGAGCGAAGAAATGGGGCCAATATCCCCTGCTTTTTTTTTTTCAGTAGGCGGAAAAAGTATAGATGTGGAGAGTGGCAGGGGAGGTCATGTTTAAAGGGTAGCCTCGGCAACCAAGCCGGTGATGGGACAGCATGACGATAAAAACACAAAATGATGATGATGTAGCCGACCGCATTTGGGGCCGGGTGAGGCAAGGGCTTCTCACGTCGGAAAGGGGGCGTCAGCTTGGCGTCAGGCAGCAGCGCAGCCTGAAAGGGGGGTTTGTGGCCTGAGTCGCAGGATACAGCAGTGTGAGGTCGGGAGCCGGGGCCACGGGGAAAAAAACCCGTTTGCGGTCCAAGAAAGTAGCGGCACAGGGGTCAGCGAGCAGGGCGGCGAGTAGTCACTCGTGCGGAGCTTTGGGGTAAAATCCAAAAAACCGGGGGTGTGGATTTCTTTGCTAAGACACCGGGGGAAACCCGAATATGGGTATATTAAATCTGGGGGCAAAAGTAAAGCGTGCCAGGGAGCTAACTTGGCACCAGGCCCCCCTCAAACATGCAGGGTCCCATCCTGGCCTGGGGAAAACGGGCTCAGTGTGGTGGTCCTCCTGCCCCACACAACAGCACAGCAGCGCCCATGGCACGCATCCCCTTTTGCAGCCACCCAAGGTACACCACCTCTGCAAAAGGGGGAGCTTTTTCTCTTTGACATCATCTCCCGGTCCAGATGCTCCTGTCCTCCTACTCATGGCGCCAGCAGTCGTTCAGCGGGGCGATTGCAAAAAAACAGTATGCGTCCAACCACCCAAAGGGTGCAGCAGTGACCATGCTCGCCCAAAATTGTTGGATTGCTTCCTCCCTTTCCAAAGGTGGCTCTGCACCATTCAGAAAAACTAATGGCTTGTCCGACCCGGGAATGGAAGTTCCAAGCCGTAATTTTTTCCCAAAAAAGGGCGTAACCCAAACTTCATAAATATTAGAACAAAGGGGGGGCCAGCCCTTAGTTTTATGGGTTTTGTTCCAAGGTGCACGGCACGCAGACTCGGGAGCGTAACTATTGTCAGGGCCAGTCATGTCCTTTCGGCCCACTGGTAAATGTGCTTCCTCCCAAAGCACACCAACAATTGGGACGGGAACGCCCTTTTTCCTCCCTTTCAAACTGTCCCCTGCCAAATGTCCCCCCCCTCATTCTCCCCATCACCCCCAAATTCAGCCTCCAAAAGTAATGCCCCCATCATCCACATGTGTAGGGCAAGCGGTGTCCCCCATTTTTACCCGGCTTGCCTGGCGAACGAAGTCCCACAGGGAGGAACTGCTCCGCGTCATGCCAAGAAATCATGTGTGGCTTTCTCGGCCAACTGAAAATTTGGGAAACCTGGGGGACGGACAATGGGAGGAACAGGGTTCCGCGCTGCACGAGGGGGGATGGTCCATGCGCCCTGCATGGCGCATGTGTTAAATTTGGGTTTGTGAAAAGGTTCCCTGAAGTCTTCCCACCGATCTTCAGAGATTCTGAAAGGGCCCAGAAACTGTGCTGCACTTTTACCCTTGTACAAAGCCGGGAAACCCTCCTCGAGTTGCAGCGGCAAAAAGGGCCCCTCCCCCAACACACTCTGATATGCGATGTTTCCACCCGCTGAATTTTTCCCGTCACATGTTGGACCACTGTTAGAACAGAGAAAGGGCCCTTTAAAGATTTTTTGAGATCCAGGGAGACAGAAATACTCCCCCTGTGTAATTGATTGGGCACCAGTGGCGTATGCGTGACACCCGCCGTTTGTTTAGGCCATTCGAGGGGGGAAAAGGGGGGGACGTTATTGTCAGTGCCAGGATCGGGGGGAATAAGTCATTCCATGCTTCAGTCCTGGGGGCAGATGCGAAAAATCTGTCTGGGGAGGGGGGTTTTAGACGTGGGGGACTACATCTCGTGGGCCCCAAGATCCGGTGGGGATGAAATGGAGGAGGGGGAGGAGGGAGGGGCATTGGAGCGAAGCATTGTCTTGGGGGAAATGAGTGGATTTTTTACCCCGGTGACAAGAAGGGGGCAGGTGCAGCTGGAGGAGGTGGAGAGATGAGGAAGACGAGGGATGACCCCCAAACACCCTGGCAGTATACAGTGGAAAGGAGGGAGGGGGGCCCCTCGGGGTCATTGTGCAGATGGCCCGCGCTTTCTTATTTGCCTGGCTAGTGACGGCCCCAATGTTCAGCATCCAGCGAGGAGAAAATTCTGGCTCCCCACCCTTTGGACCCCTTTTACCGGTTTCCAAAAAGGGGGGGCTTTTTTTTTTAGCTATTGGAAGGGGGAACAAACTCAAATATATAAGGGAAAACCTCCGTAATCTTGGCCGCTGCCCTTTTGGCATCGTCCCCCCCTTACAGGTTGACCGGGGGGGGTTTTCCCCAAGCTCACATACTATCCGCGGCTGGGGGGGAAGGTGGGGGGGGGGGTAGGACAGTACCAGCTCCATTTTTTTAACCCAAGCGGGTCACTGATGAGCAGCTTCCTTCAACCCCCTATGAGGAGGGAGTCGCGCGCGCAGCAGCAGGACCCGGAGCAGTCCCTGAACCAAAGGTTTTGGCCTACTTGGGCACACTCTGCCACCTAGTTAGAAGCCGCTGGACACTGGGCCCCCAAAAATGGATTGGTTTGGGCCCCAACTTGCCCAGTTTTTTGAGGGGGAATGTCCTGCCCGGCAGTATTGGCTTTAGAGCGGGTGTTCAGTGCGGGGGGGGCATCATTACCCCAAAGGGAACCCCCCTTGTCCCTGGGAAATGTGGACACTGACCTTTGTCAAAAATCAGGCGGGATCGGCCCAGGTTTCCACACACCAATGATTAGACTCATCTGGGTTTAAAACTACCTGCCCCCAACTATTCGATGCCGCCAAACCCGCCCGATGCCACTCATCTGCTGCCATTTCCCATCTGCCTACCAACCCTCTTTTTCCAGGACTGGGATTTTCCACCCCCTCAACATCTGTCATTGTGACACTCTTGACCTCATCTGCTGTGTGTTGATTTGCCGTGAATCCACACTGTGTCTTTTTTTCCACTCTCTGACCTCATGTGTTGTCCTGCCCCGTCACCTCAAATTCTGTCATTTTGCCACTCTGTGGCCCATCCCTTTTTTTTGCCACCTCCAGAAATTTTTTCATTGTGCCACGTCTGCCTCGTGCTGTGCTGTGGCTGCTGCCCTGTCCTCCACACTTTTTCATTGTGCCACTGCCTGACCTCATGCTGCTGCCGCCGTGACCCTCCGCTCTAGTCTTGTGCCCCTTTTGGCTTCCCCTGTTTTTCCACCCCCGAAGCATTGTGCCATTCTTGCCATCTGCTGCGTGACTCCTGCCGTGCCCTCCCTACTGTTTTCATTGGCCCACTGTGGCCTTACGTTTGCCACCTCCAGAATGTCATTGTGCCACTGCCTGACCTGTACTGTGTGTTGTACTTCTACACTGTGTGATGTGCCCTCTGTGGCCTAATACGTTGTCAACTCCCCGGGAAATTATTGTCCACTTTCTGCCCTTGCTGCGCTGTGGGGCTGCTGTGTCGTCCACCGTGTTTATTGTGCCACTGCCTGACCTCATGCTGCTGCCCCGTGACCTCCCTTCAGTATTTGCCTTCTTTTGGGTTCCTCCCGTTTTTCCACCCCCAGAATTCTTGTGCCATGCCCGACCTCATACTGTGCGGTTTTTTTCCTCCCCTCTCAGTCATTGTGCCACCCCTGGCCTATCCTGTTTTGCCACCCCCCAGAATGTTTATTGTCCACTGCCTAATCAGCTTCTGCCGCCGTGACCTCCCCTCCTGTCATTGTGCCATTCTGTGGCTTTTCCCCCTGTTTTGCACCTCCAGAATGTCATTGTGCCTGCCCGACCTCATCTGCTGCTGTTTGACCTCCCCTCTCAGTATTGTCCCTTGGCCCAGTCCCCTTTTTTTGCCACCTCCCGAATGTCATTGTCCACTGCCTAACCTCATGCTTTGCCGCCTACCTCGCTCTCAGTATTGTGCCATTCTGGGCTTTTCCCGTTTTGCCACCTCCAAAATGTCATTGTGCCCCTGCCCGACCTCTACTGTGCTGTTGTGCCTCTACACTGTGTTTATTGGCCCCCGTGGGTAATACTGTTTTTCCCCCTCCAAAGTCATTGTGCCACGTCTGACCTCATTGCTGCTGTGGCTGTGCCCTGTCCTCCCCATGTGTCATTGTGCCCCTTTCTGACCTCATGCTGTGCTGTGGGTGCTGCCGTGTCTCCCACTGTGTCATTGTGCCCCTTTGGGGCCCCATGCTGTGCTGTGCTGTGCCGGTCCCCCCCCACGTTCTTGTGACTGCCCGACCTCATGCGTGCCCCCGGGGGACCTCCTTCTATTCATTGTGCCATTTTGTGGGGGTTCCCCCTGTTTTTTTTCCACCCCAGAAAGTCATTGTGCCACTGCTTGACCTCATGCGCTGCCGCCGTGACCTCCGCTTCGTCATTGTGCCATTCTGTGGCTTTCCTGTTTTGCCACCCCCAGAATGTCATTGTGCCCCCTGCCTGACCTCATGCTGCTGTGGCTGCCGCCCTCACCTCCACACTCTGTCATAATGTTGCCCCTTGAGCTCTCAGCTTTTTTTTTCCCGTTTTGGTGGCATGACTTTATCAGGTTACATTCCGCTTAGTTTTTTGGTCAGTTTTGCCCTCTTAAAATGCCCAAGGGATTTTTTTGTGAAGCGATTCTAAGAGCGGCGGCAGTCCCCGTGCGTGTCATACTAAAAAACAAAATTTTATGAAACCAAAACCAAGCTCCCTTGCATTTTAAGCATGGCACAAAAGTTATAAAAGCAAACCCCGCAGGCTCTGTGAGCTGGAAATAGCGCTTTTTAAAGCGATTCGTCCGAAAGTATTCGGACCGAATTTATTTTTGTCGGAAAATTCGGCGAAGTGACCGAATCGAATTTTTGAGAAATTCGCCCATCTCTAGTCATAACGTATTTAAATTTCCATCTACATAGTCATATGAGGGTTTATTTTGCCCGTGAGACACAATATACTTTTTAATACTGCCATTTACTTTGCACATGTTTGACGCATCATACGATTCTGACGTGACATGCCCCTGCACAATTGGTGCATTCAAAAGTGTTGTGTCTGGCGTACAATGTGCCAAGTTTTGGCGTACAATGGTTCATACATTTATGGAACAGGGCTACTACAGTTTGTTTGGCTCAGTGCGCACCAAAAAATGGCTCAGTCCCATTCATACATGTTGCTCCAAATGTGTAGAGTTTTTGTTATGTTTTAATAGTGAAAAACAAGAAAAAACATATATTTCTTAGATTTCCACTGCGGCAGCATTTTCTCCAACCAAAAACTTTTTTGTTTATCCATCTATGGACCAGAGTGAGGGCTTGTTTTTTTGCGGGCTAAAGTATAGATTGTAAGGATATCATTTTGATAATTTTTTTATTTCAATTTTTAGGGAACATGAAATTTTGGCATTGGGATTTTTTTCCTTCTACAGTGTTCACCACACAGAAAAATTGATGTTATATTTTAATCGATTGGATTCTTTCAGACGTGAAGATACCAATTATTAGTAACTTTTTAATTGTCTTTATTTTTAATTTGGAAAACCGCAAAAGAGGGTTGTTTTGAAATAAATACATATACAAATTTTTTTTATAACTGTGTTCTTGACCACTAGGAGACATGATTATGCATAATGCAGAAGGGTGTACCAAGATGGTGTTCCTATTACTTCCTGCCTATAGCAGACAGTAATAGGAGTAGCAACACAGCAGCTACCGAATCTTGACTATTTTCCTTCTGTAGCTGAATTATTTATACAGAGGAAATAACACTAATCTGATGCAAATGTTCCTTTTAAAATCTTGCTGCAAAATTTGCATTTGGGAATGTTGTAAACTAAACAAAATTCACTGAAAAGATATGTGTATCCCACTTACAATAAATGTCTAATCTTTATTTTGTATATATTAAAAAAAAATAGAAAAATACACTTACTCTATGCTATCCCTAAACCAGAAAGTAGAGAACAATGAACAAATGCCCAGGGCAATCGCCCTAACAAGGGCGACCCCGTTCACACACCGTTCCCTTTACAAAAAAAGCCCTATTATTCCCTCACAATAAGGATGACAAATAAATAATTGTTAACTATCTAGTATGGAAAATATGACAGCTTATAATGATATCAATCAGATTACCAGAAACTACCCCATTTCCACATCATTTCCATGATGTAGTATCTGGTAATTTGATTGATATAATTTTTCTCTAAAGGAAAAGGTATGTAAATGGGGTTGCCCTTGTTGGGGCGATTGCCCCTGTCACGGGTGGTCCTGCGAACCTCGTCCCGGTTCGCAGCTACACCCGTGTGTCCCCTGCGAGCGGCGCCGCTGCCCACATGTCGGGCAGCGGGCACGCCCCACCTCTGCCGCCGGGTTCCCTGCTTACTTACTCGGACCGCGCTCCTGCTGCAGCTCCAGTCTCCCGGGCGCCGTCCCGCATCCCTAGGGCGCCGCGCGCGCCGGCTCTGTGAAATTAAAGGACCCACGCAACGGTAATTGGGTATTTTCCGTCTCTGGGCCCCTTATTTAAGCCTGCCCCTACCTGAGTCTTGTGCCGGATCTTTAGTGGCATTTGCCTATAGAGAAAGCGTTCCTTGAGCCTCTGTCTTACCGTGTACCGTACCGTCCAAGCTTCCATCCCTCGACCACGAACCTCTGCCACCTGTGCTGACCTACTGCCTGTCCCCGACTACGTCTACATCTAGAGATTCTGTACCACGCTTACCCTTGGCTGCCACTGCAAGCAAGTCATGCCAGTGGAAGCGACCTGGTAGTTTCCCACCGCAGCAAGTCCATCCCGCTTTGCGGCGGGCTCTGGTGAAAACCCGGTGCTACTCAGATTCCGCTCCCTGGTGTGGCTTATGCCATCGCTTGCGGTGGTCTAGTGGATCCACTACCATTGTCCGTGACAGCCCCGTTATAGATAGGTCATTTGTTTATTGTTCTCTACTTTCTGGTTAGGGATAGCGTAGAGTAAGTGTATTTTTCTATTTTTTTGATATATACCAAACGAGATTATACTTTTATTGTAAGTGGGATACACCTATCCTTTCAGTGAACTTTGTTAAAATTTGTGAAAAATCCCTTTCATTATATAGGTTTCCAATCCTTGAATTAAAAATTGTCTCTGTGATTAATTTTATAAATTACAAAGTTTCTTAAAATCACCTGCTGTTTATGTTCTTAACCCTGTAAAAAAAAAACTATATTCGAATTTTATTTGCAGCGATCTTTTTAGGACAGGACAGTCACCTAAATTGTCAAAGAATAGCTGACACATGGAACATCGCATATTTGGCAGATTACTATTTTCAGTTTCATTCTGTTTTTAAACTCTGTCAGGGGCCCTGGGGGGTCGGGGCCCAAAGGGGAGTGATTTCGGGGCCCCCCACTTAAGAAAATATTACCGGCCTTTCCGGACAAAAACGCCCCCTTTTTTTACAATAATCAGTGTGTAAAAAGAGTATGTGTATAAATACAAGAGAGTCACACAAGCACAGTCTAACAATCAAGACACGGGCTAAGTAGCTCCATCCAACCCCCCCTCCACCCACTTTAAAAAAACCCCCCCCACCCCATACTTTCCCCCCTCCACCCAAACATATCCCCCCCGCCACCCACAGACAAAAACCCCCGCCACCCACAACAATACCCCTCCACCCCATACAAACCTCCTCCCCCCACATACAATTCCCCTCCCCCAAAACAATACCCCCTCCCCCCACATACAATATCCCCCCCCACCCACATACAAAAACCCCTCCACCCACAAAAAAAATACCCACCCCCCACAAAAAAAATTTCCCCCCCCACCCACATACAATATCTCCCTCCACCCACAACCCCCCACCCACATAAAATATCCTCCACCCACAACAATACCCCTCCCCCCACATAAATTCTCCCCCCACCCCCCAAAACAATACCCCCCTACCCACATACAATTCCCCCTCCACCCCATACAATATCCTCCACCAAAATACAAAAACCCCACATTTTTCCCCTTGGGTCACACACCTCACCACCTTCAAAAAATAAACCCGCAAGAAAGTTAAAGTCAAACGCCTATACAAGTAAATCGGGGACACTGTACGCTGGCATTTAGGTCCCGATATAAACAACACCGCCAAAAGAAAAACCCACATAGGGGTCGGGCCCCGGGCTCAGGTTAACCTACAAAACCCCAATAAGACCAATAGAACAGAAACCGGCTCAGGTTAACCACAACACCGCCATATAGAGACCAAAAAGGGGTCCAAAAACCATCATATAACCTAAACACCCCCTATAGAGCCACAAGAGGTCGTAACCACTAATAAAACCCACAAACCCCGAAAAAGGAGACCAAAGACTCAGACACCACCCGGGTATAACCTAAAACCCTTTGCCATAGAGAGCCACAAGGGGGTCAGAAACCACTCAGGATAACCACAACACCCCATATAAGACCACAAGGGGTCGACCCAGCCAGATAACCTACAAAACCGCCAATAAGAGCAAAAGTGGTCAGAACCAGCCGGTAAACCTACACATCCCACATGAGACCACAAGAGGCAACACCAGCTGGGATAACCTAAACACTGCTATATAGGCCCACTAAGGTCAACCCACCAGGTATAACCTAAAACCCCATATAGAGACCAAATATGTCAGACCCACTCAGGTATACCCTACACCCCCACCATATAGAGCCAATAGAGGTCAGAACCAGCTCGGTACATCACCAAATACAGTGAATACAGCACTATCCAATATAAAAAAAATCGGGGGACTCCCCGGAATTCATTTGATGAGTCGTTCTCTTCTTTTTACGTTCTTATTCCCTTTCTTCTCTCAAGTTCCGACCATTTATGAGATTTTTCCCGCCACAGCCCCCCCTGCAGAAATTAACCCAAATATTTAAATTTCCCAATTTTCCACCACTCTTTATCTATTCCCACCTCGTACAAATTTCCCCAGGGGTGGGGAGCGGTACAAAGCCTTAATTTAGGGCCCCTATTTTCTGGGGGTTGGGGGTGGGAAGGACAAACCCTCTGGAGATTAGCTAAAACTATGGGCTGCTCCCCTCTCAATTTATATAACCAGGAGGTAAAAAACCCTTTGTAGGGGGCAAATAGGCAAGGCCCCAGTCTGTGGTAGGGGGGTTTTTTTCCCCGTTAGGGAAGCGTAGGTATTTTGGGTCCCCTTTATAAGCTGCAAGCGTTAGGGACCCCCTTAGGGTAACAGGCATTTGGGCTTCCCATGAAAATTATAAGGCAGTTTTTAAAACCCCTTTGGTAGTTCGCAGGCAGTTAGGGGGCTCCTTTTTTTTAACAGGAGTTAGGGCCCCTTTAGTAGTGTGCAGGGAAATCAGGGGCCCCCCCCCCCTTTTCTACGTGTGGTTCAGGGCCCCTTAGTATTTTTTGGGAGCCAGGGCCCCCTTTGTAGTCATCCCCCTGTAGGTTCGGCCCCTTTTGGGACCAGGGGCCCCATTTATCAGGGGGCCCCCCTGTAGGAACAGGGGCCCCCTTTTTATCAGGGCCCCCCCCTTTTGGGAGCCGGGGCCCCCCCCTTTTTATCAGGGCCCCCTTTTAGTCAGGGCCCCCTTTGTAGTCAGGGCCCCCCTTGTGCCAGGGACCCCCATTTGTAGCCAGGACCCCCCTAGGGAGCCAGGACCCCCTTTTATCAGGGCCCCCCCATGTACAGGGTCCCCCCTTTTTAGCCAGGGACCCCCTTTGTAGCCAACCCCCTTTTAGTGAGGGCCCCTTTTGTGTCAGGGCCCCCCTTGTGCCGTACCCTTTGTAGCCAGGGGAAACCCCCCCTTTAGTCAGGGGCCCCCTTGTACCAGGGGCCCCCCTTTAGAGGGGTCCCCTTTATAGCCAGGGCCCCCCCTTTATCGGGCCCCCCCCCGTGCCGGGGCCCACTTGTATCAGGGGCCCCCCCTTTTTACCAAGGGAAAACCCCCCTTTTATCAGGGCCCCCCTTGATCAGGGGCCCCCTTGAGCCAAAACCCCCCCCTTTTATCAGGGCCCCCCCCCTTGAGCCAGGGCCCCCCTTGTAAGGCCCCCCCTTTTATCAGGCCCCCCTTGTGTCAGGTCCCCCCTTGATCAGGGCCCCCCTTGGCCAGGACCCCTTTGTAACCAGGCCGCTCCTTGTAGCCAGGGGGCCGCCTTGTAGCCAGGACCGGTGAGTAAGGGGCCCCCCCCCCGTGCCAGGGCCCCCCTTTAGCTAGGGACCCCAATTTTTCAGGGCCCCCTTTTTAAATCAGGGCCCCCCTTAGCCAGGGGCCCCCTTTAGTCAGGGCCCCCCCCCTTTAGCCAGGGACCACCTTTAATCAGGGCCCCCCTTGTAGCCATGGACCCCCTTTAGCCATGGGCCACCCCTTTTAGGGCCCCCCTTTAGCCAAAGGGGCCCCCCCCATCAGGCCCCCCCCCCTTTAGCCCGGGGCCCCCCCTTGTAGCCGGACCCACCTTTGTCAAAGGGGGCCCCCCTTTTAGCCGGGCCCCTTTTTACCCGGGCCCCCTTTTTCCAGGGGCCCCCTTTTAGCCCGGCCCCCTTTAGCCAGGGCCCCCCCCTTGTACCAGGGCCCCCCTTTTAAGCCGGGGCCCCCCCCTTTTAGCCAGGGCCCCCCCTTGTACCAACCCCCCTGATTTAAAAAAAACCAACACCGCCATTCCTGGCTCGGGCTCCTGCCCGGGCCCCGGCTCCTACTGCGCCCGCATAGGCGGCGCATGAAGTGGCGCACCGCCCGCCTACGTCGCGTAGGGGGCCGGGGCCCGGCAGGCTGAAGGCCAACGCCTTCACCCGCCAGGGGGATCCCGGAGCGCAGCGCTATGGCGCTGTGCTTCACTGACACCCCACCCTGGGGGTCGGGGCATTTTCCCCCCAAACCCCCGGGGGGTGTCTGGGTCTGGGACGGGTCCCGGGGGGTCCAGTGACCGGGTCGCGGCCGGGGCCCCCCGGGGGCGCGGCAAGCCTCCGGGGCCCACGCGGGTCGGGGGGGGGGGCCACCGGGGCCCCTTCCGAGCCGAGCTCTTTTTTGGTCACTGCTGGGCCATGTAGAAAGCATGTTGCTATTAGAGCAACGGGACGTTCATTCACATCGGTGATGGGGGAAGGGAGGAAAGGGTTTAATGATTTTGAGGGAGTTAAAATGAACCTTTTATCATTTTTTTGTGCAGAATTTGCCACAGTAATAGGCTTTTGTTTGCAGATCTTCCTGGTAAGCTTACAACAATATGTATCTTAGAGATAAAATGTCTCATCTCCGTGCAGAATGCTGCTTAAAGCCCATACGATCTATTAATTCATTATTCCACTGCATCCTATTGCAACAAATGATATAGGGCTGGTAGAGAACTTCTGCCTGCCTTGTGACTACCACTCATTGTAAAGGTACAGTGGTAACCCATGTATAAGATTTCTGATATCCTGTTTCATTTCAAGCATCAAATTGAGGAATGTAAATTGAAGCTTGCCCCAACCTTTATGCACACAAAGGAAGTCTGGGGAAAAAATGTATTACATTTGAAAGGGGGATAACTTTTTACTTCTGGTGGAAGTTTACTTATTTTAGGCATATGTATCAAAAGCGGAGAATTAAACAGTTGAGCCACATTATTGTGACCACTTCCTTCTTTGGATGGCGGCAGTGCCTTGCTTGTGATGGAGGCCCAGTATTATGGGCATCTGGGCAAAGCAGTGCAGTGCACCCCGCCGAAACACATGACTCCACAGTGGGCTGCTTCTGTGACCATGTCCAAATATAACACCACACATTGTAAATGCCTGTAAACCTCCCCAAGTACTCCCAACCATGCCTAGCTTCTTCTAGCAGAACCAGCACAGGTGGCCCAATGCTCTGATATCATCATGCCACCCAAGCCAGGATAATCCCGTGATGTCTTGTAGGCCTTTCCAGGACATACATTAGATCACTTGGGGCCCCTATGCTTGTAGGGTACCTGGGCAATTGCCTAGTGAAACCCAAATTTGGATGAGACAGCCCTGTTGGTGGATATATAAGGAATGCGATAAACTATCTCACACATATCCCCCATTGCTGTCATGGGTAAAAAAGGGCGATTCATCATAGTTGAAAAAAGGGATGATTATTGGCCCTTCGGGGTAAAGGTGACAGTATTTCGAAACTGTGCAATTTGTTAACTGTTTGTGTGCTGCTGAGGTGCAAGTTTAATTGTGAGTGGTAAAAGTCAACATTGTGAAAAAAGCAACATGGAAAAAGTGGAGCACCATATGCTGTTGATGTGAAAGGTGAATGTTGATCATTGAAAGTGCATAGAGGGGGCCAAGGAGCTACAGTGGGCCTCCTAAATGCTAAAATGAACCAAGGGGGTACCAACATGTAAGTCTAATGAACAGTTCCCGTGAACCCTACTGCGCATGGGGGCTCTGAAGCCAAGGCAGCTTTATCGGCAGTTTTAGAAATGACAGTATCAGATTTTAATATCTGCTGGGTTGCCTTCTCTAATGCGTCACGTTTTCTGCTTCATCAAACTGATGAATGTTGCGTTGTCAGTGAAGAGAACAAACACCCTGCAAACACTGCTGGAAGAGCACAAGCTGATGGTAGCAGTGTTATGGTCTGGGGAATGTTTTGTGGCATTCTCTAGGCCACTCATCCATGTGGAAGGCACTCTCAACTGATATGGGTATGAATTAATCTTTGATATAACATCCACCCATGATACACCCTGTAGTGAATGGGATCTTCCAGAAAGATAATACAACATGTCATATGGTTAGAAATGACTGACATTGGTTGAAAGAACATGACCAAGACTTCCAAGTACTACTCTGGCCCCATAATTCCCCGAACTTAAACCAAACTGAGCATCTGTGGGACCACGTCAATGGCCACATTCACTCTATGAAGCCTCCTCACACTCTCATCACTCTCCACCAGCTGTGTTATGCAGTCAGCATAGCTCCAGATAAGGCAATCTACCAGGACCTTATTGACTCACTCCCAGCCCGTCTAGCTGCTATCCGTGCTGCACACAGTTACTGTGGATATTCGCTGCTGACTGTGCTGTACATGGGGGTACTCTGTATTTTAGCTGGTGGTTGTAATAAATCGACTCAACTATGTATAAGCTACTGAGTTTTGGCTGCTAAAATGGAGAAGTAATGTAGGGAAAGTACACATTGTATGAATTGGAAGATTAAATTGTATATGTTTCAATACAACACATAAACCATATAAGGTAGTTCTGAAAAATTTACCCAGATGAATAGCTCAGTATGCTGCGCATTTCTTCTAACCAAGACAACAGACAAGACAATGAAACCTGACGGACTCCATTATAAGTGAATGAGGTTGGTCTTTAGCGTTGGTTTGACAGATCCAGCACTGCTGTCTTGGTTTCCATTATAATCTTACTTGTTAGTATTTTAATTAATATTTCTATTGTTATATTTATATTATTTTCATTTACGTCCTTCATTACTTGTATTGTCAAAAATTCCCTTAACACTGCACTGCCGGCAAAGGAATACACATAATAGGGACAAATACTTGACAGAGCCACTTTAAACAAGGCCATCTATACAATGCCCTGAAGGATGAATTTTAAGAGCTCTCAAAACACAGCTTCCAGGACCAGAGTTTGTGGGTTGCATACTGTTCATGGCAACCAGCTGATAACTCTTCTTCAACACATATCAGGGATATACATACCATAGGTGAACAAGGACTGAGTATGTATTCACATCACAGATGTTTTTTGGCATATCGACAGAAAATACAGTAAATGTCTGATATACGTGAGTCTTGCTCCTATCTTACCTTTATTGCTTGACAGGAGCTCTTGAAGATCCTCGGTAATGTGTACAACTACTGTAGAATAACAAATTCCCCCCATGTAGTTTTAGGCTGATCTCTCACCTTCCTCATGATCAAGGATACCCCATGAGATGAAATTTTGCATTGTGCCCCAGATCGATGTCGATAGACAGTCATTTTGTGTTTCTTCCATTTTCTTACTATTGCACCAACAGTTGTCTCCTTCTCCCGCATTTTATTAGGGTTTTTGTAGCCCATTCCAGCTTTGTGGGTCTATGATTTGTCATGACATCCTTAGAAAGCTCTTTGGGTCTTGCTCATGCTGCAGGGGTCAAGTCTGAGTTGATAATTGAGTTGTGGAGAGTTGCCCGGAGCGTCTAACGGGAGCACCGTATTGGCGATTACGGGCGAAAATTCCAGTATTACGGTAATAAATTTTTCATAAAAAAATATGGATTACGTCCCCTTCCCCTGCTCGACAATAGGCAAGTGGGAAAGAGAAGTGAATGTAAATTATTCACGGCGAAAAAGCCCAAACCCGCCCCCGCTCCGGGCCACGCCCTAATTGCGGGCAAAATACTTTCCGCAATTAGCGTGAATAAGGGTGTGAACCCACCCTTTAAATTGGTTGGTGGGGGTCAAATACGTATATACTGAGTTTTAAGCCGACAATTTTATAACCCAGGCACCTACTTTTGCCAAAAAAAAACTGGGAAGTTTATTGACTCGATTTTAAACCCCTGGGTGGAAAATGCAGCGACCTGATAAATTTGTCCTAGGCAGGTTAGGAGTTTAATGTCCCCCATAGGAGGTATGGGCAAGTATTGTCCCCCTAGGAGGATAGGCAGGTATATGTCCCCCTGCATGTATAGGCAGGTAATGCCCCCCATGCTTTTTTAAGGCAGTTTATGCCCTATAGCCAGGTATGGGCTTTATAGGCAGGTTATGCCCTATAGGCAGGTTTTTGGATTGTGGGCAGGTTATAGGCAGTTATATGCCCCTCATGGCAGATATATGTTCCCCCATGGCGGGTTTTTGGAAGGGCTTGTTTAAAAAAAAAAAAAATAAACACTTGCCTCACTCCCTCGCTGCCCCCGAAAAGGCCGCGCAGGCAGGTGATTCATGCGCGCTCCCTTGCCGAAACTGGGAAAGCCACTGTCTGCTTGTGGTCTTCCAGAGTTCTATTGCGGAGCAGGGAGTGCTCGCTCTCTGCTCCTCTAAAGAGTCTTCGGCTGTATGCGCTCCCAGGAGTCGAAGTGATCCCCTGGTGCCCCCGGGCCCCCCCAAGTGCCCCCGGACGCCGCGGGTAAAGGGAAAGGCTTGTTGCGCTCCCAGGAGTAATACTATGAAAGATCGCGGGCAGTGCACGGGAAAGCAGGCCCGGAACTGACAGCTTACTCGGTCTTCAGTTGAGAGACTCCCGGGATTTGGTATAGGTTGAAGTGCCCTCCCGGTGCCCGGGCCCGTCGCAGCACCCCGGGGCCCACAGGGATCAAGTAACTTACACAATCAGAAAGGGATCAAAAAATTTTTTCCCTTATGTTATAAAATTAAATAAAATCTAAAATTATACTTTTTTTGATGAGGTTGGAAGAAGCGTGTCAACACGAAAAAAAGGCCATTGCCTTTTTGTTCTAAGTGAAAAGTGTTGTTTTCCCTTTCCATGTCTGTAAACGAGTTGCTGAATTAGGGGGTTTAAAAAAAAAAAGGTTTGGTGAGTGTATAATTCTACATTGTTGATCCAGAGGAAGGCAAAAACCCCTATGAAGCGGATTCAAATTGTCCTATACAAGAAGAAAAAAATCACTCCCAACTCCTGATCTGGCATAGAAAAAACCCCTGGTCAAAAGTTCAATCTCCAGAATCTAGTCCCCATAATCTGTGATTCATTTTTTAAGAAAAAGCTTTAAACCTTCTTTAACTTCAATTTTAATCCACCTCTCAAACTAGGGGCAAAGTTTCCCCTAGCCCAGTATGTTGGTGAACCTTTTAGACCTTGAGGGGCCCCACCGTCATTGTTAGAGGCTATGGTGTAAAGAGATCATGTAGGAAATCTGTTTACTGTCCTTTCAGATATTTGTAAATGGAAATTAAATATTGCTTCAAAAAGTATTTTTAAGATATAGCAGCCCCATCCTTCCCCGCAATAAGCCCACCAGCCAGCAAATCAACACTGGCATCACACAAAACACCATTAACCCAGTATTATTCTGTTAGCAGTCATATTCAACAACATCAGTATTAGTCTTCCAAAACAACACATTCAGGTGGCATCAGCCCTATCATATAATCCGCCACAGCATTAGTTTTATAGAAAACTTTAACAATTCCCATGAACCAGCATCAGCCCCAGCATTGCACAATATGGTACAAGATAAAGCTTATCTAGACAATCATCCCCCAGGTTTTTTTCCGCACTGCAGAAACATCCTCTTATGTCAGTTTTTTCCTGCCCCAAAAATCCTTCATACTTGACGGTCTCTAGGCTAATCTTCAACCAATTAGAAGAACATATTACCATTAATGGTAAAATAGGCCGCTATGTTCACCACCTGTCCCCTCAGGGGTAAAATTAAGTTTGGGGCTCGAGTGTAACGGGGCTCTCATCTACTATGTGCCATTTATATACTTGAAGCACGATTTTTCCCCTTATGTAGATCACGCTGGGTTGGGGAAACCCATCATATTGATAAAAAAAAATTAAACTGACCATCACCCTATCCCTGTTTCCAGAGCTGCATCTCTCTGGTCTACTGTTTATGTTCTGCCACTTTTCAAAGGAGATGTCACTGCTGCAGTTGCTGATTGTCTACGGCACGCACCTTCCTCTGCTTAAATTTTTTGTCAGGCTGCTTATTCGAATCTGATGTAAAAATTTGGGAATGCTGTACAGCCCAAAAGGGTTACGTGGTGACGTCCCTGTAGGGAAGTGACAGTATGTAAACAAAAGACCAGAGGGCACATGGCTGAAAAACGGGACCAGAGTCATTTTTATGGGGCCTTTGGAGCTGGTTGTTAGTTTTTAGAAGTTGGCCCACCATTGAAGGTAAGTAAACTTGCTATGGTAAATTTTATATGTAAAAATAATTTTTTCGACATGTCAAAAGTTTCCAGAGCCTTTACAGGGGTTCTGCCATCACAATCATTGATGGCATATTGATATGTTTGTGCAGTCACTCTCCTTTCATTTCAAAGGGAAATTTGAGTACAGCGAGTATCCGTTGTATTCTAAACTCCTATTGAAATGAAAGGAGAGTGACTGCACAAGCGTGACCACTTCTTTATTTAGAACAGGGAGTTCCAAGGGCCTGTTATGTAGATAAGTACAGGTCCCTACATGACATGACATTAGTGTCACATTCTATCAATATACATAGTAAAGGAAAAGAGTGCAAATAGCTACCAACCCAAAACAGAAGAGTAAATGTCATGATCTGCAGAGTCTCTTGCCTCTAGTTAATCTTCACTATTCCATTTGATCCAGGTGGCTGCTCTACTGCTTCAGTTCCTGACTTTTCATCCAGCTAGGGGACATTTAACATCCAAGCTTTGGTCACACTTCAGCTGTACCTTACCTGGATTCCGACTTGAAATACTCATCTAAAATCGAAAGTAAAAATACCACTTTTACCTCAATGAAAATTTAGTTGTAGTTAATTAATGCAATCTGCTTGCTGGCTTTTTCCCTTTCCCACATTTTTCGTACTCATCGGCAAAGTCGGGTAGGGGGTTCCCGCAAATTGCCGAGAGTACGTCACGGCGATTTGCAGGTCACAAACGGAGCGCGCAAAATCGCGGCATAAACCAGTGGTTATTACGCTGGCACATGCCGAACCCCCCCCGGGCCGGGGGTGCGCTCCGGCCCGGGGATTAACCCCCGATGTCGCAACATCTGGTCCGACATCGCCCGGCTGCGGGCAGCAGGATGGCCCTGCTGCCCGCCGATTCGGCGCGTAACGGCGCTAGCGCCCCCGGGACTGAATCTCCCACCAGCGCCCGGGCTGAAAGACACATCGGGTTGTTGGTGAGTCACGAAGCCCCCCAATGCAATTTTGGGCACGTGACAGACAGTTGCCATGGGAAACCCGTAAGCTATAAGCTGTATCTGACTCCATTGCATGTTTTATTGCGATCGTTCATGCAATTCCCCCCTGGGTGAAGTGTTTAAAAAAAAGAAAAAAAATTAAAAAAAAAAGTGTTAAAAAAGTTTTAAAAAACCAAACACAAAAAATAAAAAAAAAAAAACGTAATGCCCTTTTCCCCTTTACAAACGGCAATCGCCCTAAAAAGTCAAAAAAAATAAAGTACCCCCTATTTGGTAATCGCGCGTGCGTAGCGACCCCACCCTATAAATCTGTCATGTTTAATTAACCATACGGTGAAAAGCCGTAAAAAAAACCCCCCAAAAAAAAGTACAGAAAGCGATTTTTGTTCATCCCCCCAGCAATAAAAAGGAGTAAAAAATAATCAAAAAATATTCAACATCAAAATGATCCAATTAAAAAAGTAGTTCAACCCCAAAAAAAAAAAGTCCTTTCACAGCTCTGTATACGAAAAAAAAAAAAAGTTCTGGCTAT